>VXAK01002959.1:0-23734 GCA_013399435.1 Arenaria interpres | reverse complement strand
ATATACATATATATATATATGTAGCTAATTTAAGGAAAAATAAAATACAGCTTTGTAAAAGTTGCGAGATAATGACTAAAGACGTTAAGTCATTATTCAGCTACGGTTTACTCAGCAATATACAGGTAACTGTTTCCAAATACACTTATTCAAGAAAACACATTTAACACTCCAACAGAAACTACATAACATAGAAGTTAAACATAATTTAGTTGTAGAGTATATTAACAGTGGACAAATTCAGTATTAAGACTGACATGCGAATATAATCGCATTGCTTCTGTACAAATTCTAGTATCTTCATTTCTTCTGCACAGCAAGAAATACTCTTGTAACTTTATGCTATATAAGAATATTAGCCATTGAGAAACATATTTTTGACTGCTATAAAGTACATTCGTGAGGACATACTCTTAGCATTGAACAAGTAGGAGGCAACTCTCTCAAGAGAGTATCAAGTGTTGTGCAGTTAAAGAAGGAAACAAATTAAAAGCACTAAGGAAAAAGAGAGTCTTTCAGTTGCACTGTTACTTTTTAAAAATTGCTAGTCTAATATTGCATTTGTTTGGAAGTGTTACTATTTCCAAAACATCAGAGCTCGTCTACCTGCTAACGAGTAAACTACCATCAGATATTGTACACAGAAGATGAAAACAGTTCATAATCTGTACAAGATAATTTTTCTACGTTCTATTCAAATACTCTGAGAGAAACTAAAAATGAACTTTTTACCTTGATTAAAGACGTGATCACAATTGCTCCGGCATTCACCATAGGGTTATGAGGCCTGTCTGTGAAATACAGTTTTCAATTACAAATATTACCAAGACACATTTGTCAAAAAAAAAAAAAAAACTAGTCAAGTGTTTAAATGAAAAATTATAAATATTAATGTATGACTTAAAGCTATGATTGTGGAATATAATCCTAAATTAAAAATACTGTAATCCAACATTATATACAATTTTTTGTAAATCTGAGCAAAGCATTTTACAGCTTAGAACTCAGCCTAATGCTACTTAACAGTCCAGTAAACGAGTAAGTTAGGCACCATTACTTTTAATGAAAATTTTCAATCCTCTCCAGTGTTTCAAGATTTGATCAATGCAACGTTTGCAAGTGGAACAACCCCTAAGGGACTTCCCAATTTTTCTCCAAGTTACCAAGTCTCAGTGATTTTAGAAGTGCTCAAACAAGTCCTTTAAAATAAAAGAGAATTAGAGTTCTTGAATTTCCTTATTGCTGTCCATAAATACAAAATCTTTATTCTTTTTAAGAATCAGATGTTTCTATTGTCAGCTGCTGAAATACAAAGAACAATTTATTCATCCTCTCTAGAATTTAACTTATTTTATAATTGACTTGCATATACCTGCTACACAGGTTTTTCTTTCCAACACTGATCTCCATATTAAGAGTATTTTTGCATTCCCAGTCATTCTTGGCTGCTCATGTGAAAGAATCATCTTTTGTTTTCTTTCTTCTTTTTCCAAAAAAATAAAAGCTTTCCTTATCAGCTATCTACTTCTCTCAAATACAAGTTTTCATTCCTCAACATCTACCTCCTACAGTTTGTTTAGTTTTAACTAATATTTTTGCTGTGCCTTCTAACTAGGATATTGATTTTTGAGGGTTCTGATGTCTGAAAAACTCAAGCAATTCTCAACACATTAATATTGTGACATATTGAATTCTTTATATTTGCTGTTACTTCATCACCAAATTCAGAAAAATTTTAAAAAAAGAAACCACAAACAAAAAAACACACAAAGAGTTTGCTATTTTTCTATATAATACACACACATGCACACTAAAAGGAACTTGAGGTGATTGCTTTTGGGAGGTCAGTCTGATATTCACAGTACGTACACACACATATTTTCCCAGGAAAATTACCCTGGTCACGGTCAATGGCACTTAGCCATCTATGACTATCAGATAGTCTCCAAAACCTAATCATCTCAAGTTCCTTTTAGTATTTTTCAGAAAGTCAATATTAAAAGGAACTTTAAAAGATAATAATAGAGTTATCCTGTTAGTGAAAAGGTAAGACCAATACCTAAAGTTCACCTAAAATACGAACTTAGTGTCTACACATTATTTTTGAAGTTGTTTGTGCCATTCCTTATCTCTCTGTAACAGACTCAACAATTGTTCTAGTTTCATCTGATTGTACTTAAGATCCACCTGTATCGAACACCCTGTTCTACCTGCATCAAATATATTTAACTTTTTACTAAAACCCTATTCTAAGTAGCAAAAATGTAGCATTTCCATAGCTTCCTAACTCTGTCTCTCCTTAGGGACCAAAAACCTGAAGACAAGTCAAATGACTATTCGCAGCACCACAGACTGCTGATCAGTAAGGACATATGGAGGTCATCTACTCCCCCTCCCACTCAAAGCAAAGCTATTGCCAAGGTTCCATCAGGTCAGTCACGCCTTTATCAAGTCTTTAAAACCTTCAAACATGGCAAATCCTCTACCTCCCTAGACATCCTGTTCCTCCTAGATGACAAGTTTACCCTAACATCCAACCTGCACCTCCCAAACCACCGTGTGGGGCCACTGGCCTTTGTTATATCATCTGCCACTACCAAGAAGAGTTAGATAAGTCTTCATCTTTGCAACTGCTCTTTAAGAGTTTTAAGTGGTTCCCAGGAGATGCCCTAACCTCCCCTTTCAAGTGCTCCTTGGGAGTTATGTGCCCTGGACACCACAGCTCCTTGGCAACCCTCCACTGGAGCCCTGGAAAGTTTTTTAATATTCTCCTTGAACTGAGGATCCTAACTCCAGACACATAGTCCAACACAACACTGGCCTCATGCATGATGAGAACACACCATCACCCTCATTTCTTGCTCCAGCTACGCTTTCCTTTTTTCCAGCTTCCTCTCATCATCAAGCATCCTTCCAGTTCATAAACAAGGTAACAAATTAATTGTATACAACCTATTCTAAAAAGTATTTTTATAAGTGTTTTGCCCTTGATTCTTCTGCACATTCCTATGGTTTCAATCTGCCACACAGTATAAAGCTAAAAACTAATTCCCAAATCCTACATTACATGTATATTTGAACAAAAAGGATGTATAATGTTCATATAGCATTCAGCAAAACTCAAAAGCTTATCAATGTGGTAAATCCACACAACAGAATATACCCTCAGAAATTCTACTGCATCTTATTTCCTTGAAGATGTCACCCCTTGCCTTCAATATCACAAGGCATTCTTTGTTAACCTTTTCCTCTACTCCGAAGATTCCTCTCTCACTGCTTAACACCTCAAACTACATGTACCACTTCTGGCCACTTTACAACCAACACACCACCATGTGCTGACCTCACATGAAGAATGGGAAGAACCTTCTGATAAAAGCAGACATAGACTTTCCTAAACATGCTTCTGAAATTAAGTTGTGTTTTCTTACCCCCTCGACGAATCAACAAGGAACAATCATTGTTGGAACCTTAACAGCTAAAGAGAGGTACTGCAGCTCGGCTTATGACACACTAACAAAACCTCTTCCTTGAGGGTCTCTTCTACTGCTGCCTAACACCAGCACATTACAGAGCTGAGTAGGACACCTTCCATTAACCCACTGCTGCCTCTTCTAAGCAGAATAAACCCTGGTAGGGCACCCAAGTGAAATCTTACATTCTGAAAAATTCCTGTTAATTTCAGAGAAGAGATGTCTCCCATTCCCATCAATAATACTTCCATTCCCAGGAATTTCTTCACCTCTCAGGGATGTGTAGGTTCTGACACTACATTAATTTTTAAGTAAGGTCATGCATAGGTCTCCTCCTAAAGCCGCAGCAGCTACTGATTTACTTCACACTGTTGTCAGCCAGGGGATTCCACATTGTACAATGACAAGGAAGGAAGATTGATACTATAATTGCAACAGTTTGCCGAAGAGGTGAACTCATCTATTAATCTTTAGAAAGAGTTATCAAACTCTGCAAAGATAAGTGACACACATCACTAAAAACCCACACATACACTCTCTGTATCTAATCAAATAAGAAAGGCGATGACCTGCTAAGACTAAAAAAAAATAAGTATCTTATACTCGGCTTCTCTGCAAGTCTTTTATATTGCTGTATCATCTCATACTTCAGAGTAAATTCATGTTTTTATCCTTAATGAGAAGCACAAGTCACAATAACCCTTCAACCTTAAGTGGGGTGCCCTGATTAAATCTAGCACTGATCCAACAATTTGCCTCTTGCATAAACAACCCACCTAGCAGCCTCTGAATAGTAAATATATTCCTCCGATACAGCGCTGTTTTTCCTGTGGGAAGGAGATGCTTGTCTAGAACAGCCTTTTACATTGAGAACTGCAATATATTTAACAGGTATATATAAGTTCAAAATAAAAGAAAATATAATTTATTTAGTTACCTAAAAATCTCCTCACTGTACATCACTACTGAATGGTGAAAAATATGTATTCTTTTAATAGAAGCAGAAAAAAAACCTGCTCAACAATTAGCACAATTGCTCCAGCAACCTCCCATGCAATTATGCCATATGCAAACTAGACCCTTCCCCTAATAAGTTCAAATTACAGTGTTTTTACTCTGGCACTTCCAACATTTTTGGTTGCATATCACTTCATAAAATCCCAATTACAAGCATGAAACTCCGCTACATCAGAGCAATTTGAAAGTAAATAGATTAAATATCTGTATTAGATATTTCTTTTCAAATCTGATCTTCAAAGTAGTTATTCAGCAGTTTGAACATACATACTCTGCACATCCCAACTTCATACATCAATTTAGATCGCAAGTAAAGTGTGATCCCTTCTTCCCTTCTCTTTTCTTTCCCTGACTGAAATGTTCCTATTTATTAGACTTCTACCTTCTGTTTTAGTCCTTCAGTTAAGGACTGTATAGACAAAAGGCTGTTTGGGTTAGTTCTAACACATTTTTTTCTTATGTCAGTTATAGCTTGTGCGGCGCACAAGCACATACTTAAAAATAAGATTTCTAGCATGTAGATTAGTCCTCTATTAATTTCATGCACGCTGGTCAAACTTTCAACAATACCAATTTTCTTATTGCACGACAATCTTAAAGTCTAACAGTAACACAATAAAAGCCCACAGCCTAACAATCTATCTTGGTTCATAGTTCAATTTTTAAAGTAGCAGTAAAAAGAAGGAAATAACTACTATACTTTGTCATTTCATTAAGAATTAAAAAAAACCAAACACAACAACCCACAAACATAACACCTATATTGATCCAAAGGAAAAAAGGGCAATTTTCAGCACCGTCACCAATTTTTTATATGAAAGCTTTCTTAAGATATGAAAGGCAGTTGTCTTCACACTGTACAACACAATTGGAAAAACTAGGAAAGCAAAAACAAGACAGCAAAGCTTGACTAAATGCTTAATTCCCTCTTGGACATATGTACACGTTAGTATTTCATTACCACCTATTAACATAATGAAAAAGAAGACATATATTGTCAAGATCCATTTTATTTGTAAGTGATGATTTTAAGGCACATACTAAATATAATTACGTATCATTTCTATATAAATAATATAGATACCTAAGTTGGAATGCAATATAGTCCTTAACAAAAATATAATCTAAGCCTTATGCTGTTAATTAAATATTAATTGCAATACCATGGCAACAGAAACATTGTCTGTTCTCTTACTGAGAAGGATCCACTAGAAGAAACATTTGTGTTTCAGAGATAACATCCAGTATTTCCTCTAAGGCTACGTGAGTCATCCTTCTCAGATTTTTGCCATAATGTTTTTAAAAATAACATTTTCACGCTTGAGAATTAGTACAATATGAAAAAGAAATAATCTAGAGAAGTGTTGTACGAGAAATTCTTGCTAAAGCACTCCTGCCACAGGAAAAAAAAATAAAATAAGAACATTGTTTTGAATCAGTAGCCACATTCAGTTTCGAATACTCTGTGGGAAGATGTGTTCAATTTCGCCTTCTGGAAACCAGCCAGCGCTCATCTTTGGCACCAGCACCTGCTTCTCAAAGGGCTGAGAAGGGAAGTGATATACATGTTTCTTAAAATCAATTTAACATATTTGATGCTTTTACCATCACTTTACAGAAGGCATAATTAAGGAATACTTGCTCCCAGCTCAACTAAATAAATATACTTTTTAAATACCAGCATTATCAAAATTACTTATTTTTTCTACAGGTGGATACTATCAAACAGAACAGAAGTAATAAAGCATCTTTTACTAGCATTCTAAGTTAGGCAAAAGTGAGTGACAAAGGATAAGCCTTCCTTGCTGATGGCAAAATATTTTGGGACACAGTAAAAGGAAAAATTTTGGGACACAGTAAAATGAAAAGACTAAAAAAAAAAACAACAACTGTGTAGCTTGCTTTGTAATTTTCTAAAATCAAACATTTGCATTATTAAGTATTATATATATATCTCTTACCATCTTCATTCAGGAACAATTTGTTGAACCTTAATCCACTAGGCTCTTTACCAACATATCTGTGCACATACTCTGTGCCAAGATCATTAACAGCAATAGCATATTTCAAAGGCTTTACACAGGACTGAAGACAAAATGGAACTTTGGTATCGCCAACAGAATGCCTGGGAAAAACACAGATGAAGAGATTTGAAATTTCATGTTTGCCAGCTGTGGCAAGCAGAGTGTTAAACGCTTCATTTATTCTTCTATATACTAGGACTTTTAAAAAAAACACACGAAAAACCAAAAGCAGATTAAGTCTCATTTTGAAGACGACAACTAAAAGATTTAAAGGGTTTAACAATTGCCTCCATAAGCCAAAGCATAACAGAAGTCACTTGCTGGGGATTACTGCAGATGTAACAAAATAAAAGCAAGTTCAGAAATGGGTTTGTACCAGAGCAAAAAAGAAGTCACCTCAGAGTTCTATTATAGCACTTACCCTACTCAGTTGCAAACCACATACTCAACAGGGCATGACCCGAATATAGCCACTATACATATTTACGTCTATATGAACAAAGATGAGGTCCGATTCAGCTTTGGAATTCAAGGGCAATAATTAAATAGCTGTATTTACATTCCCTTTGATAGGTATTTTATTACAACTATTAAATGCCATCTTTTGGAAGGTTTGCTTTCAACATCTAAGGCAGACTGCATCAAAGAATGACTCATACAAGCAGCATATGCCCCATCTAGAGCAAAAGGCTCCCAGCAATCACTTCTCTGATGGCAAATTCAGAAGTGTATTCGCTTATTTCTTTGCGGAAAACGCGAGAAGGTTCCAGAGAAAGTCACAAAACCATTTTGGCCTTACAAAAACTAACATTACACAACATTAAACATTATAAAAATGCAAATTATCAACATTTTCATTAGTGCACGTTATAATATCCAAAACAAAGAAAAATCCTAATTTAAAATATTCAAAAATATTTTTTGAATTTAGAGCTTTGATTTTAAAGCTCTTTTACTATGAATAAACTATATAATTCAGACACAAACTATATAATATGCAAACTATATAAGCAGGGAGCTGAAAAATACTTCAACTCACTTGTATAGCTCTTCCTCTAGAGACTAATAGAGTGTAGAAAAGGAACTAACTTTTAAGTAAATCGTGACTTACAGAAAGAAATAATGTAACTCAAGGCATCGGTACTATTAGCAAAGCCCTTCAACTTCCACAAATTAATATGACATAAGCATTGTCTCTACCTTGTCCTTTGGTAATCACCAAAATTATCCACAGCTTCATGACTGTATTTGGATCATAAGCACAATATAATCTAGCTTTAAGTATAATATTTACAAATACTATTTAAACAACATTTTATAATAACAGCAAAATAATTCAATTTAAACAGAGAAGTTGAAAAAAATCTTAAGATGACCAAGTGGATTTCACTTCTTAAACACCACCAATAAAGCTTTCTCTTTATTAAACCATAAGATATCAAGAAGTGCTGTGTATCACAGAATATCCCAAGTGGGAGGGACCCATAAGGATCATCATGTTCAATTCCCTGCTCCTCCCAGTATGCCACATAGTTTAAATAGCTGAAACAGTAAAAGTTAGAATATACCTCTGTCCATCCACTGTGCAAAGTGAGACACCCCACAAATCAGGGCTGAACTTGGCCAGTTGTGGAATATAGTCAGCAACCTATCACAATGTGGAATAAACACGGACTCATTACAACATCCAAAATATTTAACTACACGTTAATTAAAATAAATGCCAACAGAAAGGATACACAAGTTACAACTGAATTGTTCCACTAATAATCATCTAGTATATCTAAAACTTTTACATAAAGTTTTAACATTATGTAAATATTATTAACATTATTTAACATTATGTTGTTATTATTTAACATTATATATTTAACATTAACATTAAAATAGTTACAAACTATTATACTCATTAGATCATTACAAAACAAAATACTTTTTCAATGAAAGTACAAACTTCAGCACATTCTAAGAGGAATCTCTGTTCTACGTTACAGCATGTTTAGTATTTTCAAATCATACAAACTTTTAGCTTGTAACAAAGTTTGGGATTTTTTTTCCAATTAATTTGTTGAAATAAGTACTAGAATGAGCTTGAATTACTAACATAGGTATGGTATTGGCAACTATTTCTGTCACACAGCCCAGGCAGCTGTGTAGAGTAATTTTTTTTATAGACTAAGCTTAGTCCGACAAATTATATAGCAGCTTTATAATTTATGTAAAACAAAGAACAATGCCATTTTGTCTATTCTTCAAAATTGTAAAAGATAGAGGTAAGGAGTTTTATTTCTAACACAGTTTAGAAGTTGCAGACATAACTTGATAAAATAGTTTCGGAAGTTCAGTTAACGGTTTTACATTTTGCTGAAAACTTAAGAAAAATCTGTCTGGTTAACAAATATATTTCACCAATATCAAGAAATCTATAGAAGTTTCAAATTGAATTTACAAACAGGTTACCTTTCCTCCAGACTGTTTTTTAGCACTTTCATATAACTCATCAATATGTGAAGTAAACGACATAAAATCTGGAATGACAAACTTCCTCCTGAAAGCTTGAGTGAGCAACACAATATTACTTTGTACACACCTGCAAAGAGTTAAAAAAATTCATTAGTATTTTGAAAAGTACTGTCAAAAAGCCTACTTAAGCAGCAATTACATACTTTTTAAATAAGAACCTTCAGTCCCTTGAAGTTACATGCCTACAAGAACAGGACTTTATTAGAAAGACTTTTCCACTTTCCACTCCATAAATCTTTTTTTTATTTTTTTAATATTTAAAGTTATTTCATTGGATTGGCTTTTATGCCTTTTTATTTAAAGCCCTTATTTGAAGTTTCATTTGTAAGGCTGCACTGCAAGGTACTATCAACTTGCCTCCAAGTAGCATCTAAGCTTGCAAAAGGGATCTAAGCCACCCATTTCTTAGGATGAAGATATGTGACAGCCATCTAACCCAGCCCTTGTTCAAAGAAGTGCTAATTTCAAAGTTAGACCGGCCTTCTGAGCTTCAGGGTTGGCTTCTCTCTTTCCAGCTGGTTTTACCATGAACTGAACAAGACGACTGACAACAGACCAAACCGGTGTGCCTTTCCACTCTAATAAGAACATAACCCTGTGGAAGTATCCGGTAACATTTTCTAAACTAAACAAAAGTTAACAGTAAGCAGTACCGCAAGTCTCTTCCTTCAAACTAGCACCAGTTAAGGAATCTTTGCTGCCTTTTAAGCCACAATACATTATCGCCCACACCCTCTGAACATCAGCCCATCTGGTACATTTAGAAAACTGATGAGGTAAAAAGGAAAGGACTTATCTAGGAGAAACAGGAGGAGGGAAGGATCAAAACACAAGCAGAGACACCCTGCTTAAAGTGGTGTGTCTGGAGACAGGCGGGGAGCAGGAGCAGGGCTGGGAATTGGGAGCCATTATCCCAGCAGTTGAAATATGACCTGATAAAGGGTATTAACTGCCCTATCCCAGTGCAAGAAAGAGAAAGGGAGGTTTAACACCAAACAAACAATTTCCTTTAACACTGTCACACTATGCATAAACAAACTGTTAATTCAGACAAATGGGAAGTTAAGAACGTCTAGGCCCATATCATGAACAAGCACATATCCTTCCAATGAAGTGTTATCCAGAAAAGTATAAAATTAAATTTTTCAGAAATTCTTTCAAGAAATAGATACTTCCAATAATCCTATTATTAAAAGTCATTATCAGTTCAAAATAAAGTTGCATGAAGACCAGTGAACAGACAGAATTATCTTCCCTTTGAATCCCCTTCTCTTTTTTTAAAGCTTCAGTTTGAACTCCTTTGTACTTAAGAAACTTGATTCCAAAATCAGGTGACAACCGTTTCAAATGCTGGAATGCACTACCCTCCGCAAGCGAAAGAGAAACAGTAGAGAAGTTTCCTTGTACAAACTGGTATCTCAAGAACTGCTCTGTCTGTAGTAAGTTACTTTGATAGTCCATGTTAAAATAGCAATTGAGTTGGTGGTTTGTAATTTGTCATGCTTATCTGCTCCTTTTTTCATGTATCTTGCAGAAAATCCTGTTCTTTTTTGTTCCCTGCAGCCTCCAATTACAGCTACTTACTCCAGGTGCAACAACCCCTATTCAAAAGTAACTAATAACAGTTAATGGCAGTTACATGTGCTGAAGGAAAAACAATGCACATATGCACTAGGTTTAACCTTCAGATGCACTTCTACGTTGTCTGGATCACCTGGACAGCATTAAGAACTCTTGTGAGGAAAAAAAAAGTTCACCTAAACCTTTTTGTTGTAGAAAACAACAAAAAGGCAGTATGCACTAAAATACAGTCCTCTGACACATTTCTGAAATAGGAAGGGCATTTACACACTTACCAGTTTACTCCAAGTCTAAGGATTCAATAATTTCATCATTTTAAGCTTGAGATTGAAACTCACCGCAGAAATACGTATGCTGGCTACGGACACTACCTATTTCTGCAAGAAGTTATTGTTCCCAGACTTCTGCCAAGGTCAGTGTCTGAGTATTTGCCCTGCTACTCCTTAACCCAAGCAAATCATACAAATTCACAGACATTAAATATGGGATTTCAATTAATCTAGATGGGTATATGGAACAATTACCACATGGACAAATTGACAGGGGTCTCAGAAAGCTCCAACTAATGGGGCAGTAATATTTTCAGTCAGCAGAGGACACTAGCCTTGACAGCCTCTATAATTCTGCAACTGGCATCTCCTTCCCACCGGAATTTCTAACTGGTTTGTGTTCCAGGCAACCCTTCAGAGACAAATGCTCTGAGGCTCAGAAGTAGAGCAGTAGGAAACAGTCACAACAAAGAATCTAAGTCAATGAATATATTGATAAATAAAAATATTTCTACAGTCAAATTTTACTAACGGTGTAGCGCTCATCCCTCACATACTTCTGCAGTGTTCAGGGCAGACACACTAAAAACCTCAGACCTCAAATTCTTCCCTTTCTCCAGACTTTACAGTCTCACCCTAAAAAATTCTGTCTTGCCAAATCCCAATCCAAGCACTTCTTCCCCCATTTGATAACACGCATTTTCAAACTATAAAACTTTCTTGATGCATTTGGGTTAGGGAGATTAGAATCTACAGTAACTTTCACTGACAGTAACAGTTTTATGGGGTTTTTTTTGAAACTGAACCGCTGGTGTCCAGCATAAAGTTAGGATCACTTTGTTTCCTTTATCCTTTCTTTTATACAACTTGTTACATTTACCCATTATTTTTCAAGTTCTGGCTGGGCTGGCCAATGTCTGCTTTCCTACACAGAACAGACACCTGCTAAAAACAGTGTCTGAACCCCCACCCATTCTGAAGAACTGTTAGGGTGTCTATATGCTGGGCACCTTTTCTTCCTGTTTGAAAAGCTACAGCATAAACATTACAGAAAGGAATGTGAAACTCCATTTGCAAGCAGCAAGACTAGCTCTATAGAAGTGTTCAATATATTTAGACATTTTAGGAAACAAAGTGACATTATTTTGACGAATGAGGTATTAATATTATAACATAGGGGAAGCACGCTACATCTGTCAAAAGCTTTCTAATTGCTCAAATAGGATGAAAACATTTATATACCTGGGTTGAGCACATCCAAAAATGAAAGTTTTCCTCAGGATTTGCTACATAGAAGACTGAGAGCAGCACAAGCCACTTGAAAGCAAATAGAAAACCCTGTTTGAGATCCAGCAACAGAATGTCAGGCTTATGCTCAGAACACAACATACCCAGACTGCTGCTTCCTACCTACAGGCCAGAAGAGATCTGGCGAGCAAGAGCGTGGTTCTAGGGCAAAAAAGCAGGACAGACAGCACCTTGTGGCAAAGGCTAACTCTATAAAGCCAAGGAAGCTCTTCTGAAGAAGAAGAGCTGAGTTTAAACCTTGGAGTTATAGCTGTTGGTCAGTAGCTATCGCCCACATTCAAGTTCACAGCATTTCCAAAATAACTCCGTTCCGATTGCCTCATGCCTTTCCCTTACCACCACCCCCCACTGACTAAAATAGCGTTAGGTAAGAAATACAGCTTTTTGCAAGTCTTCTATTTTTCTGTTAGCAATGAGCTGTGAATTAAAGGAAAAGCTAAGAGGGGTACGAGGATTTCTTACAAAGATTATTAGAAATTTTCCTACAAATTAGCTACAGTGTGACAGAAACAGATCTATAAAGTAGGGTATGTCAAATATGCACATTTCAGGAGGAAGATTAGCATGTACAATCTTCCATATTTGTTAAGTTGCCTAAGTTTCATCTGATAACAGTTGGATAGTACTACTACTACTTTATTAAGTAGTACCATAGCTAGGGTACAAAAATAAAAAAAGAAAAGAATTCACATAGCAAGCTAACTCACATGCTGCACTGCTTTCATAAGCGGGCTGTTCTCAGCAAAGTATCATTCATGCTACAAAGACCACGTGTTATGTTCTGTAGATGCAACACGAATAGCTAATTCGAGACATTGGTCAAGCACTCTCTGACATGCGCACCAGTGAAGCCGTCAAGAAACTCTGGAGATGAAAGACTAAAAACCCAAATTGTTCTGCCTGTAACATGGAGATTTTTTCCCAAGTTTTTATTTGAGCGTAGAGCACTGCACCAGAAATCTTCAAAATAAAGCAATTTTAATCAAATTGGAGTCTAATGGAACCACCAAAAAGGTGTTGAAACTTCTATTACAAAGACAGGCAGCACAGATGCATGAGCTAAAATATTTTACAGGTAATTTCTACTGGACTGAATTGATTTAGTCAAGCTTATGCTACCGCTAATCCATGTCACTTATCCTTGATGCTTTACTTCCATCTAGCAGCTTTGGATTCAAATTCAACAGAATTACACTGCTGACTTTTACATTTAGGGAACTGAAGCTTCAAAGTTCTAAGTACAGCTGAGTAGATACTTTATTATATTTCACACCTTAAACGCCTGGAGAAGAACAAAAAAAAAAATAATACAGGGACCTTGTACAAGTCTCTACACAGCAAACGCAGTATGCCTAGGAGAAACAGATAACTGAAGTTTGGAGTGGGGGTGGTCTGTGTTAATTTATAAAAAAGGTTAACACCTGCTGCTGCAAGGAAAATCTGCTATGTGAGAAGAGATTCACCTCTCCACCCTCTGTACAGTCTTTATGTTCCAAACTCCTCCTACACACGAAGCAACCACGTAAGCTTCCCACCAATTATCATAGTAACAACCACTC
The DNA here is from genome assembly GCA_013399435.1 of Arenaria interpres. Taxonomy (NCBI): domain Eukaryota; kingdom Metazoa; phylum Chordata; class Aves; order Charadriiformes; family Scolopacidae; genus Arenaria; species Arenaria interpres. Next base: position 9,980 of record VXAK01002959.1, on the reverse strand, counting down.
TTCTAACACAGGGGATAAAATCCTAGAGATATGACGTAGAACACAGGCATTATAATCTCCAGCTCTCTACTTAGCAATCACTTGTCCTTTTTTAAATATAGAGCCCTTGCCTAAAACATAATTCATAGTTTACTATTACAAACAAGCCTTCTAGTATAAATGCAAGGCATAATAGCCAAAAGCATCTCCTTTCCAATCCAACCATACACCCAGGAAAGTTTCTGACTCTTACAATTTAGAGCTTTTACTGTGCTGACAAATAACCAGTGAAGACCTGGTCTTGAACTTAAATACAGGAATAAAGTTAGTCCATGTTGTACCTTTAAGAAGTATCCCACATTTGATTAAGGATTTGACTGGTTTGTTACTTTGTCACACACATATTCATTTTTTCTCTATGTACTTCCAAAAATGTTTATATATATTTAAAAATATATAACATGTATAGTTTATGTTTATATAAATTATGTAAATATGTAATATAGTATAAGCATACACTGTATACTATTTCTTTTATATACTTAGATGCACATAATATGTAAACACACCTTTTTATATACACATACATCTTTTTAAAATTGTAACCGAGAGGAAACAGCACATGTCAAAACATGCTATTTTGACAAAAGTGTACTCTTCACAAAAGAATCAAGTTTTAGATATTATGTAATTTACCCTGTACACGGAATAAAAATATAGACTCAAAAATAAGTCCACAAATTTAATTTCAAGATTTAAGAGCCTCTAAACATCCAAACTTTTGGCAGACAAAAACTGTAAGCAGAGGAGCAAAGGAGTAGGCTTGGAATGAACTGAAGGCAACCTGAACACTGCTTCTATTGTTCAGCTAACTGACCACAGACTTCTCTTAAAAAAAAAAAAAATCACTAAAATATTGCATATAAGTCTTTTCCAAAACAGTGTTTATAGTCCAACTGCTCTCATCTCTACGTATCTTGAAAGTTAGCTTCACTCTATTTTTTCTGTAGTCACTTTTAGATTTAACTACATACATACTCTGAACATTTCACTACAAAGAAGCAGCATCCTGAACTTCAGATTAAAAACTGAGGATGCAGCAAGAGAGAAGCTTTGTGTACCCATACTAAATACTCCATGCTGCATCAATTAATTTATTTGGCACCTGATCAAGAGTTGCAGTATGGGGTCAGATATACAGGCAAACAACCCTGATACAATAAACCCTACTGGAGATCACACAATCTCTCTGCTGCATGAAACCAGAGAACAAACTCATATGAAAATAGCATCAGTAGGAGCGCGTGTTTGATTCCCTTTCTAATTACACATTGATTTATGTACCTTACGTCTCTCCTAAGACAGCAGTCAGTAACATACAGACACCATTCATTCAGAATTATACAGTTACATTATTGACAGAAAGTTTACTTTTTAAAAAGGTCTTTGTCCAGCATAACACCATCTGAAGTTGTTTGAAGGGTCAGTCTTAACATATCCATACACTCTTTCAATCGAGGATCAGATGTACGTAATCCTGTAGATTTGAGTGCCTATTATAATAAAACAGTAATTACTAAAATGAAAACATATGCTTTTACAATCAAGTTCTCTACTGTTAGATCTCATTTATTAAGATAAGCGACACCTGCCACTGCATTATCAATACAGAGACATTTTGACACCTTATTGATCCTTATATTTAGAATGCCAATGAATTTATGAACTGGGTTGAGGGTTGTTTTTGGTTTTTTTTGCCATTTCCTTCTGCCATTTTGGCTGCGTCTGACGTCAAAGAATTAATGTAATTCGAAATCCACAGTGGTTCAACTACATTTTACCTAAGTGCAAATACTACCCAGCCCTGCCATAGACACAGATGCTTTCAAGCATTCTCTTTTGCACAGCTAAGAAGCGAATAACAATACTAGTACACTCATTCTCTTACTTAATTGCAGGAACAGGGTTGGGAGGGGGGAAAATAGCTACATTCCTTGCTGCAGCTAGCCATGTATAACAGAAATTCTTTGCTTTCTATTCTTGCATTTAGAATGTCAAAAATAACCTTGTAGTAGTTTGCTTTCATACAGCATTCTGGAACAGGAAACTTACAGTTATGAATTTATGAACTGGTATTTTTTCTTGTCCTTCTGCTATAGTATAGAAGAGTAGATCTTCCAAGCTGGGAAGGAGACCTTGCTTCACTTTACTGAAAAAAAAAAAAATAAAAAAAAAAATACATGCATAGATTACTTCAGTGCATATTTTTATTTACACACATTTTTGCATTATTCACAAGGAAACACACTGTCACTACTAATAGAACTACCACCATTAATTTCAAAGAACGCTTTGAACACAAAGCTTCTCAGCTTTAAGTGGGAAAAAACCAGTACTATTAGAAGTAGCACACATATACTTCACAATAGCAAACACTTAACTGCAAGTCATGTTTTTACTGACAGATTTTTACTGCTAAGGTTATATTTAGAATTTTTTTGGAGCAGATTCACCATGCTTCTCTCGACGTTACAGAGGAGAGACATGTTACTTACACAGAAGATAAAGTATTTGTAAGACCCAAAGACCTACATGCCTCTTAATAAAACCAGAAGAGAAGACCAACCCAGTGGTTACACCGGCAAGAGAAAGTAAAAAGATGATTAATGTGTATTATTTTCTACAAAATAGTCCTGATTTTAGGAACTCCTAGGAACCCTAAAGCCCTTGTCCTTCTAGAAGCTTATGGAAGCCTCAACAGTTACAGGGAAAGCAAGCAAAGCCATCTGCAGCACAGTACAGTAACCTGAACCAGCTCCAGCACCAGTAGCAGTACCTTTCACCATGCATACTTAGAGTAAGTTAACCTGCAGTGTAGATACATCTTTAATGTATCTGCTATGCTTATCAACGTAAATACACTGACTCTCCAAACATTCCATATGTTAACTATTTTACTCTGAGATACGCTTCCTGTGTGCCTGAATTTTTTTGTAACTTACATCTCTGTTTTAAGTGAAATGTGAAGGAAACCTACCAGATTAAGCACCAAGATTCCAAGGAGAAAGATGTAGTACTGACAGCTGTCCCTCAAAGCCTTTGGAAGTTCTCTAAAAGTTTAACCTCAGAGTTTTGACTTTCCTTGGTATTCCAAAGGACCCAGCAAGTTTGTACTCGGCTCTTTACGCCTTCCCTCTAAGTACGGCATGGAAGAATACAGCAGGAACATACACTTCCAAACTGCGAGAGGCACACATAGCAAAGGGCTTCCAGTCAATTCTTTTAGTCCCCTGAAGTGCTTACGTGTGTTTCCAGACAAAGTCAGTTTAGAGAAAACCAATGTTCTGCTGTTTGGCAAGCAAAAAAAAATAAACCAGAATAGTTTTCTAGTAAACGTAGACATAAACTACCTAAAAAGCAGAGTATGCAGTCTTATATTACTTTAACACTCAATTTTAAAGCTCAGTCTTATGAACTAATATAATACTTTGTTACTATACTGTAACATATAAAAGTTATTGCCCAAAAGTAGAATGTTTAGTGGCAATTTATCTATTTTTATACACGTATAGAGAAAAGACAGGTATATTCTAGTCATGAAAGTTATCACAAGATCAGTAATTCTTTGAATATCAGCGCTCATGGTTATAACTACAAAAATAAAATACTACAACTAAGGACAGACTCTGGGGCAGGGCAATGCAATCGTACAGCGTGACATTTAATCCTCCCTCCTCTCCCAATACTAGCTTACTCCAGCACAACAAGAGCCAGATTTATGATTATTTTTAATAAAAATCTGATTATATCCAAATACTCTTTTAAATTTAAGACAACCTTTAGATAGCACTCGCCTCCCTCCTTTCCTCATAACCAGCAGCGAAAACCAGTAGTAAAAATCTCACTTCTCATTTTCCAATTTATTTAAAACACTGTACTTACATACTAGGAACAGAAGACAGCTTTGTAAGCCAACAGAACTTTCCTTGTCTTCCAGTCTGGATTTTTTTTTTTTTAAATTTTTTTTTTTTAAATGATGCTGGCTGACTAATGCACAGACAGGCAGGCAATTCAACCAAGACAAACACTTGCAACTACCTCAAGCAAATTACTGAACACTTTTTTCCCTAAAGAAAATTCAAGTCTTCCACCCAGCACATTGCGCTCTCCATCTTTTGAGAACAGTGCATCCAGTCAAGCCAACAGAACCAGAACTACTAACATACCAAGGAAAGCTTCATCCTGTATCCGCATCCTAACTCTGCAGCTATCGACTTTGTTTTTTAAGGCTATGCTGAGTTACATAGTCTACACCCCCACATTCTCCCCATTTACACAGAGCATGTAACTAGGTTCTCCAAAGCATCGAGATTTCATGTTTTAAGGAACATCTGCTACAGAGCTCATTACTGGATTGCTGAACGTCTGACAGAGGAAACTTCCAAACTTCACTTTGACAAATCAAGCCAGCAAACACACCGAGGAATTTTAACTGATAACCTATTTAACTACAAGGTTCTGAACTATTACTCAGAATTTTACAGCTGCTCCAAATGTGGAATTTCTACCTGAAAAGAGTGCAGAAAAAAACATCTCAGACATTTGACCAAGATTTTTATCTACCTCTTTGTAAGATTTTAATCTATTAAAGGGATGTGCACCTTTCGCAGCATAAATTCTCTCTTGACATAGTTTCCATATCTTTCACATCTGCTGCTGTTCCATATTGGGTCAGTCAGTCTAATTTAACAATGGATCTGCACTGACTGCCAAAGCAAAGAGGATAGCATTCAATATATTTACAGAAAATTGCTCTCTGTCAAACAGTCCATCTTTTGATAAAGATTATCAGCTAAATAGAGGTGGAAAGGCTTGCTCTGCAGTTTATCAGGTCAGTGATGTCAGTAACTAATGTTTGCTTAACCTAAAAGCTATGTTTTGGCACTGTGAGCACACTTACACCATGTGCTGAACAGCATTATCTTGGTAAAAAGCTGTTTTTCAAGTCGGGGAACTTGCAATTTCCACAGTTGAATTAAAGTGGAAATTCCAGTTTATTCCATTTCATGAATGATGACTTTTGATATTTATTTCCCTTCTTTAAAAAAATTTAAAAATTAAGCCCTGGACTATTACACAACTAGACTTCTTCAGTGGTACACTAACCTATGGGCTAGAATAATTGCTGATGCTCCACACCGATCTTTAAATATAAACAGAATGCAGGAATTCCAAGCACAAGGACTTTGCCGTACATAACATTCCTTCCTTCACCTCTTCCTTCTGCTTATACCAGATTCCACAGAGGCTTTCATTTTAACAAAAGCTGAATTATAATTTCTACAATATGAAAGAGATTAAATTTCAAATATAGTGAAACACTTCTACTTTGTACTTCAAGATGTAACTGGCAAAACGCAGAACAGGATTTATAGAACAAAAGATATAAAGATGTGATACTGCTAGTAATAGTTAAAAGCTCATTATTAACAATAAGACACCAGCCATAAAAATACAAGGTCACAACAACTGTTACAAACAACAGTCCCTCAGGGATCTGTACCGGAACCAGTACTGTTCAATATCTTCACGAATGACATTGACAGTGGGATCAAGTGCATCCTCAGCAAGTTTGCAGATGACACCAAGCGCGTGGTGCAATTGACACACCTGAGGGACAGGATGCCATCCGGAGGGACCTGAACAAGCTCGAGAAGCGGGCCCAAGTGAACCACATGAGGTCCAACACAACCAAGTGCAGGGTCCTGCACCTGAGTTGGGGCAACCCTGGTATCAACACAGGCTGGGGGATGAAGGGATTGAGAGCAGCCCTGCCAAGGTCCAGAGGAGGGCCACGGAGATCATCAGAGGGCTGGAGCACATCTCCTATGAGGACAGGCTGAGAGAGTTAGGGTTGTTCAACCTGGAAAAGAGAAGGCTCAGGGGAGACCTTATTGTGGTCTTTCAGGACTTAAAGGGGGCTTAAAGAAAGATGGGGACAGACCTTTTAGCAGGGCCTGTTGTGATAGGACAAGGGGTAATGGTTTTAAACTAAAAGAGGGTAGAATTAGACTACATATAAGGAAGAAATATTTTACGACAAGGGTGGTGAAACCCTGAGCCAGGTTGCCCAGGGAGGTGGCAGATGCCCCATCCCCGGAAACATTCAAGGTCAGGCTGGATGGGGCTCTGAGCAACCTGATCCAATTGAAGATGTCCCTGCTCACTGCAGGGGAATTGGACTGGATGACCTTTAAAGGTCCCTTCCAACCCAAACTACCATTCTATGAAAGCTGCAAGGGCTGCAGCTGGTAACAACTCTATCTAAAACAGGCACCTCGAAGAAGTTGTCACCATACTAGAGATAACAGATCTCCAACTAAAAGACACAAACGCCTGTCAAGTAACTGAACTACTGTTTATCCACTTATACTTAGCCACTGACCCCGTTAACAGTGGTGGGCAACAATTTACCAGAGAACTTACAAAGATGAGACCAAAGACAGACACGTTGTAGTAGACATAAGAGTGTTTACAGTAAAAAGAAGAACTGTTGCTTCAAAATCTTAGCCTCTAAGGATGTAATGAAACATCTAATGAAAATGCACTTCTAACAGCTATTTGCATCTGCAAGCACTATATCCACACTCTGACAGGAGTAGCAGTGAGACAAACCACCGCCTGGTTACTATACAGCTATTTCTCTGGAATCTGGCCTGGGTGCAAAAGCAAAATGAATTTTAAAAAAATATCTCCAGAGTTTATCCCTATCCTTAAAAAGCAGTACTACCACTCCTTTGCCATTTGAAGAAAAAATAAAAAAATAATCAGTAAAACGCTTTCTTTAACCATTTTGCTACATTCTACATACTATCCATCAGTATTGCCATTTAGCTAGACGTGAAAAATCAGGGTTGCTCACATTTTGCTCCTCCCTCTCACCCTCATCAAGGCCTTTTTAATTTGGAAATAGCTTATACTGAAATAAACTATGTTTGAACCTACTACTGTCAAGCATAAGATGTAAAAAGAACAATGCACAGTTGTACTGAATGTAAAACGGACGGTTTTTCAGTTATACTGAATGGACAACGCACAGTTATACTACAGAAGTAAACATTACCAAATATTATACAAGTTTATAACTTAGGACTCTATTGGGTTATTGTGTTTTAAGTATTTAAGCATGAACATAGATAAGATTGCATTTTAATCCACAGCCTTCATTGATCAAAATTACCAGTCTACGACCACCCTAAACTCAAATATTTAAGCTCAAATATTTTTCATTTGCAAAATATATTCTTTCAGGTGGATACACAGAGTGAAGGCTGGATAGCAGGGATAATGAGGTGGTAGAGGATGTTCAGGAAAAAAAAATGCACAAGGGGATGTGGTTATGCAATGAGATACTAGTTATTTCATCAGCCTCCAGACCTCATAATTTATTCCCTCTGTGAGGAATTCAACTGTTTAAATTTCTGTACAGTCTTTGCACAAAACACTTTGGGTTTTCACTTGCAACTCCTACTCTCTGTACACAAGGAATGGTAAGCAAGTAAACGAGTAAGAACACCCTAGTGCTGTCTTTTGACTCTGTAGGTTATTCCAGCATCATAGAACGATGACATTACAACCGAATAGATAAAAATAATCCCCCAAAACAAATTAAAAAAAGAAAGCATAAAGAGGGCTATTGTCTTCCCAGTTGGGTCCACAAATCATCTGCCAAATACAAGTCAAATGTTACATACTGCTGGACATCAAAGTGCTGGAATCAGCAGAACCCACAGACTACACTGACTTTGCCCAGTTGTCAGTTTCATCCAGAAATCTGTCTTTTGAAGAACTTCACTTGTGTTTTGAATCCTGCACTCTGTCTTAATATAGCAAAGATTTTCACATGTAATGTACCATTTATAAATGCTTAAGGAAGATTTTCATAAATCTACATTAAGAAAAATAATAATGAAAGTGTCCAGCAGCCTGCCTAATGTGCCACCAGGAGTTCCTGCACAGCCTGAACTGAGAAGAAACTGTTTCCAGCTTTTTCCTTGTTCACAGCTATATGCTGTACAGTTTATATAATTGCTCCTTCTTCATTTTGCAGTAAGGCTCAAAGAACAAGCATCTGACTTTCAAATACATCCTTTTGTCAAAAGCCAAAAATTATCAAAAGCATATAACTGGTTTGTGACTACATAGCTTTACCAGACATATTAGAAATTATAGGATTTCCCTAATTAATGCTAGTTGTAAGAAGCTGTTCTAAAGGCTATGTAAGAAAATGTCATCTCTTTAATAAATCACCTTCACAACACCTTCAAAAACCCCTCACAGTTGGCATACTGGTTTTTCCTAAGTTTTTAATGGTACTGTCTGTATTTCTCATTGAAAAAGGAAGTGCAACCTTTATAAACCACACATACCTGAGCCACAGCTGAGTAATATTCTGTTCTGAAACATTATGTATAAAGCTAATTCAAAAATGAGACTTCATATATATTGAACAATAGTATAAATATAATAAAAATACACGTGATTGTGTATTATATTTTACATGGTTATATAACCTGACATACATTAATTTTTAAGGCATTTGACAGCAGAAATGATAAGTGATGCCTTTAAAGTAGACTATAGCCCATTGGAACAAAAAGCTAGAACCAAGCTGAGACGCTAAGACATTTGGTGGGAGAAAGGGGAAAAAAAGATTCTTTCCCCACCTGCCAGGCCGAAAGAGTACAAGTTCGTGCTTAAAAAAAACCACAAAAAACCCCAAAACTCAAAAGCAGAACTATTAACAAGCTAAGGGCTCAAGCCTTCCAAAATGGCATCGTGGAATCTTTTCTAGACTTCCTCTTAGCATTAGCCTAACAGAGACGTTATTCAGTGTTAAAACAGGGCCTTATTTCCTCTGCCTTTTGCTTTTTTCATCTAGGTATAAGCCTAGTAGAGCCTGAGAGAGCAGCTCAGTTTTAGATTTTAATTATGCCACCCCGTAAGCAGCGCAAAGGCGACACATGAGCTGCCTACAGAAGAGTCAAGCATCATGTTCCAAACACAAAGAAAGGAGATGGGTCTTCACAGGGCCTGCAGTTAAGCTGTCAAACTTCTTGTCAAAGGCTACCAGAGATAGTGAGTGTACCCAGGTTCAAACAAGCAACTGGCAAACTATCAGATGGGGGGCTGGGAAATGAACATGGGGAGGTGGAAAATGAACAAGACTTTTTCTAGGACCTGCATAATGCTGAGGACTAATAGAGAGTACTAAGAAGAACCATCAGTCCATTTACTACATCATTAGACCCTATCCCCAGTATCCACTACTAGGCATTACCAGCAACACAAACTGGAGCTGATACATCTATCCCCGAGTAATTTTTTTTAAATAATATTTCAGGTTCTAAGTGAAGGAATATGAAGATCATAAACATATACAGCCTTATCAGTCTATTACCTGCATGGACCTTTATCACAGAGGGACAAATTAGGACCTCTTGGCACCTGTGAAGGTCTGTACACGCCGCTCACGGGCGGCAGTGGCTGTCCCTGACTGCACTAGATGCAGACGTGGAGAAGACAGCGCTGCAAAACTTCCAGGGCAGAGCTACACACCACGTACGCTGCCTTTAATAATTAATGTCAGATGACACAGCTTTCACTTCTCGTGGAAAACACTTTATGCAAGCGGCAGCGCTGGAAGAGACAGGCTGATGCGGGCTGCCTCCCCCGGGCCAAAGCACAAACCCCCTCCAGCCCCCCCTCAGCCTCACACGGGAGGGCCCCCAAGCTCCAGGGGTGGACAGGACCCCAAGCGGCGGCGAGGGCAGCCCCGAGGGGCACCGACGCTCCCCGCCCACGGGTCTTCTGCTTCCTTACCCCTTCCCAGCCCGCCTTTCACCACCCGCCGGACCCCCGGGGGCCCCGACAGACCGCCCGGAAGCGGAGGAGCAAGCCGGGCCCGCTCTCCACAGGCGCGGCCCTGACAGACCCCAGCC
>VXAK01002956.1:0-46362 GCA_013399435.1 Arenaria interpres | reverse complement strand
GACCCAAGTGGAGGACCTGGCACTTGGCCTTGTTGAACCTCATCCCATTGGTCTTGGCCCACCAATCCAGCCTGTCCAGATCTCTCTGCAGCACCTCTCTACTCTCCAGCAGGTCGACACTCCCACCCAACTTAGTGTCGTCTGGGAACTTACTGAGGGTGCACTCAATCCCCTCGTCCAGATCATTGATGAAGATATTAAAGAGAACGGGTCCCAGTACCGAGCCCTGGGGGACCCCACTCGTGACCGGACGCCAACTGGATTTAACTCCATTCACCACCACTCTCTGGGCCTGGCCCTCCAGCCAGTTTTTAACCCAGCGGAGGGTACTCCCATCCAAGCCATGGGCAGCCAGTTTCTCCAGGAGGATACTGTGGGAGACTGTATCAAAGGCTTTACTAAAGTCCAGGTAAACAACATCCACAACCTTGATGATCTTAAAGGTCTTTTCCAACCTAAACGATTCTGTGATTCTAGGAAGAAGGAGCTGAACTGAAGACATCAATGCCTGGCCACATGACTGGTGGCATACTTTAGGTTTTGTCTTCTATGACCATGGATCTACCTTTGAGAAGACATATTTGGGAGCTGATGGGATTCACCTGACCAAGTCAGGCAACAAAGTCTTTGCCAAGAAGCTGTCTGGACTTACACAGAGAGCTTTAAATTAGATTTAGTGGAGGAAGGTGATGGAGCTTTCAGCAAAATATAAAAGCCAAGAGCTGCTGATGTATTAGGAACCAAAAGGGAAACACCTGTGAAATGCCTCAAAGGAATTAGTATGTGTTCCTTTAAAATGGTGTCAAGGTTAATAGCCAACTGAATTTCCCCTGTACCATAGATGGGTAACAAACAGGAGGAAATGGAAGCCACTGTGCAGCTAGAAAACTGTGATCTAATTGCTATTGCTGAAATGTGATGGGATGAATCATATGGCTGGAGCACTGCAATCAATGTCATCCTGGGCTGCATCAAAAGAATTGTAGCTAGCAGATTGACAGAGGTACTTCTGCCCCACTACTCCACTCACAGGAAATCCCACCTGGAGTACTGCATTCAGTCCTGGGGCCCCCAGGACAAGAAAGACATGGATCTATTAGAGTGGGTCCAGAGGAGAGCCATGATCAGAAGGGTTAAACACCTCTCCTGTGAAGAAAGGCTGAGAGAATTGGGGTTGTTCAACCTGGAGAAGAGAAGGCTCTGGGAAGCCTTCCTCTGGGAAGCTGTGGATACCCCATCCCTGGAAGTGTTCAAAGTGAGGTTGGATGGGGCTTTGAACAACCTGATCTAGTGAAAGATGTCTCTGCCTATGACAGGGGGGTTGGACTAGATGTCTGTCTGTGGCAGTTAGAGAGGAACTATCCCTTCCCCATCTCACAGTAACGGAATAAATCTGGCTTTACTCACACATGTATAAATCAACAATGACTCAACTGGTCTCTGCAGAGTAACAGGCACATAAACAGTGAAGTTATGATCAAAATCAACCCTCAGATTTGATAGATGGAGTCCAAAATTGTTATGGACTTCTTACCTGATGTTAAATAAGAGTCAAAATAGAGTCTCACAGTTCACCTTATGAAACAATGGTGTACTGCTGAGGGCAAGGAAAAACTAATAATACAGAAATCTTTACTCCCACAGTAGTTGTCCATTACCAAATTCCCCACACCTTCCTCTGAAATTTTTTTCAGAGCAAGTGACTGCAGAGTTTGAATATAAGACTATGTCAACTACCAGTATTATCCTCCTGTATTCACAAAATTCATGTTGTAGTATAACATTTAACATTGGCAATTTCAGATACTAATAATTTCCACATTTTTTCCATATTTCAGGAAATACCACAGATGATCTTGCACTTTTACAGTTTGAAACCCATTTACCAATACTAGACTGGTTTTACTGTCTGTTTGCACAGTTCTTGTTAGCATAACGTGTTTATCCTAAGTGACACGTAAAGGTTTTATTTTCAAACAAACATGTCCATACATTTTATTTTTTGTTTTGTAAAAATTTTAATGCAGCAGAATGAACCATATAGGTCTTAATAAATCAACTTTATATAAATGCGTTTGCATGTGTGTGTGTGTGTATGTATGAATGTGTTAAAAGACAATGCATAAAGCTCACCAGAGATATTATAACAATTAATTCAATAACATTCTGCTTCACCTTATTTTTAATTTATCTTCAAATGCTCAGTTTTGCATTCCCAGTTGCATGTCTATTTATTGCACTGGCTTTTATGGCTATGCATTTACCTGTACTGTAGTTAGAGCCAAGCCTATGCTTTGATTCACAGTTACAAGTTAAAATATAAAACCATAATACCAGAAGTATACTCTAATCAACAGCTACAGATGATAAAAGCACTATAGGTTTTCAAAGCAGATTTGAAATTGGAAAATCAATAAAACAATGAAAGACACTGTATAAAAAAGGACTGTCATATAGGAAAGATAAATCCCCTAGTTCATTCCTGTTGACCCTTTACTATGTCCCTACAGTATCTATTAGCCATTTGTGGCGGTGTGCTCTCCCTGGTTTTTGCCCTCGCCCCAGCCCTGGCNGACATAAACCGTTGACCAAGTCTGGGACTAGGATTGAGTCCAACTGCACCTAGACTCCTCTCTGAGAAGGAGTTTAGAAAGCAAGGGGGTCCTTTCTGAACCTCGTGACTCAACGGGAGGGTCTCCCTGACAGCTTGTCTGACCCTGTCCTCTATGCAGTAAATAACAGAGTGTACCTTGACATCAAATCTTGTAAAACACTATCACATTTACTGCTGGTTTTATCGTATTTACTACTGATTTTGTTAAATCACTGTTTCACGTTTATAAATATTTCGCTACGTCACTCTATCTCGTGAAGTTAATCACTTCATCCGCGACACCATTCCCCAGGACTTACCTGTTTCTTTTAAGGCAGGCAAGCTTTGTGAGTCTTGAATTAATGATTGATGTCTTTTTTCAGCTTTCAGTTTAAAAAAAAATGAAATTAAATAGTGTGGATCTAAAAACTATGAAATACTAACAATAAAAAATTGTTGAATCCACTATCTGGAATCTACAGGTATGTGAGAGTCTTTTAGAAAATACTGAATGCACCTATGTATCTTAAGTGCTTAGTAGGGGGTGCAGGGAGGAGTCTCCTGGAACATGGTTAAATCTGTATTTCTAGATTATGCCCATCAGTGATAAAACTAAAGGATCCTGCTAAGTGGCTTGCTGACTTATTTCTGTTTCTGTATAAGTTCAGTTTTAAGTTACTGTATCTCTTGTAGTGATTGATGCTAGAACAATAATATTACAGTTATTTGGCTAAACTGATAGAATAAAAAGGTCTGGGTTTGATTTTTGGAAGGATTTCTTTCTTGTTGTCAGAAAATGCCTTCCACTAATATAATTTTTTCAAACATTGATTCTTTACCTTAGGAGGGGTTAAAGAACATTCCTGGGATTTAAATAACACTAAGCTCCCTGCTCCAAGTTTTAATGCAAGGTCTTGGGACTTAGCTTGAACTTTCAGAGATATTTAGTTGCATTACTTCTGTGGTTGTGACTTTGCATTTTCCTACTTCATGGAGTGCTGTAGACAGATACTAAATATTACTAGGCTTCTTTACAAAATTTTCTAATATAGCAACAGGCCCTAAAATACACGTGATGTTTCATGCAAAGGATGTTAGTTATAAAGTAGAAGCCTGAATATTAATTCTGAATAAAAGGAATGTAACATCCTCAAACCATGAAATCATGAAGAGGAAAATTAGAGAGGACCAGGGCAGAGAGTACTTTGGTTCATCTGTTCTCAGAGATACATAAAACTGTAATGACTGGCCGGCTCACTTTTATATAGGCAATCATCAAGCTGGAAATTCCTGAGATTTTAGGAGTTGATACTATTCACCCTGACTCCCAGTGAGAGCAACAGGAATAAATTTAGCATCTTTTCCTATATTCCTAGAGAATCCTCTTATTAGTGGAAAGATATATTATTGCCTGCTTTATTTCTGATGCATACAGCAAAAGGGTGCGTGGGAGAACATTATTAAGTGTTATGTGCCTCAGAATAGAACAGAGATGTGGAATTATGGAGTAAAGTGTAGGCAGTGGTTGGCTTTGTCAAAATGGTGGAAAAAATGAAAGAAATCTCTTTGAAGATATGTGGCGTGAATAAGGGGAAGAAGAAACTAATGATATGTGAGAGGAGTAGGGAGAGAATGACAGAAGATGATAGCAGCATAGCCACTAGTTGGGTTTTTATTCCTAAATTCATAGTATTCTTTTCTTGATTTAAAGAAAACATAGTAATTTCTGATTTTTTACCTTTAATATTCAATTACATCATCTTTATATTTATCCAAATGGTTGTTATCACCCATTACAATCATAGTATTGAAAGCAGCAGAATATTTCTGTAAGAAGGCTGTGGTGTCCGCTTAGATTTTGCAAGTGAAAGTGAGGCTGTCCAGGTACTAATCTCATATCCCTTTTAACGGACTAGAAGCAAGTCTGTCCTAATGGATGACATAATTCCTTTGCCGTTTTGTCAGGTAGGCAAGGAATATATATATGGAGATGTCAAGAACTACATGACAGGTATAGCAGGCTGAGTATCATGGTAAGAAAAAAACAGAAACTCTCTGAAGTGTGCGGGCAGTATTAGAGAGGATGAGGTCTACAGCAGTAGGCCAAGACTGATGGGAGGAAAGTGCCTTTCAAAGATGTATGTAATACTTATTTATATCTAAGTAGAATATCCAGCAAATGAGATATCTGGAAATTACCTGCAGAAAGAAAGAACTTGGAAAAACACAGGAAGAATAAAAGAAATATGGGAACAAGAATAGGAGGTAAATAAGGGAGATGGATGGGAAGGCTGTATTCCCTACCCAAGCACGAAAGGATGTAGAGCAGCAGAGAATACTGTCTCTCTTAAAAGCAAAAAACCCAACCAAACAAACAGAGAAAAAAAAAAAAAACAAAAACCAAAACCACCCAAATAATAACAATAGCATTAGTAGTAATAAATAGTAATAGTACTAATACTAATAATATGAGCTGTTTGGGGCTTTGTCTTTGTTTTGTGGAAAGCCATGGAAAGAAAATTCTGTCTAACTGCTCAGAGACAAACACGTTGCTTCTGTCTTAGAAAGTACTTATTGCACAGTTGGAAGTTGGGGGATTATGTGGAGAAATATGTTCATATGCTGTTCCAGTCTTTGAAGTCCTGTTTTCTTTTCCAAGTATCCGTTACCAGATACTATTAGGAATGAGATACTGTAACAGATTTATTATACTGTAACATATTACACTTATTATACTGTACATAATATACTTACTATACTGTAACAGGTTTACTCTTATGTTATTTAGACAATATTTTTATTTCCTCTTCCAGACAGAAGCTGAAAATAACTTATTTCAAATCAAAAGAACAGAATTATATTCATACACTTTTATTATTATTTTTTGTATTAATCTGTGCTACAGTCGAGATATTTCTGCCTTAGGTACTGATCTCTAATATTTTGCAATTTTATCGGACAAAATAACTTTACAATACTTAAGGTTTTAAAGGCCTTATGAGTGAAAATGTATTTTCTGAAACAACTGAAGAACAAATTTACACTAGAGCTGTAACAAACATTTATAAGGTATCAGTAAATAAAATTATATGCTCTTTGCTGCTTATGTGTCGATAGATCAGATTTTCTGTAAATTACTTCATGAAAGAATGGACCAATAACAGTTTTTTACAATAATTATGTTCCTAATGATCTCTTTGGTGACTATTATGCAATAAAGAGATGCTATTTTTATGAGTATATGAGCATAAGCTTACAAGCAGCTTTAATGACAGCTGACTATATATCTATGATCTTTTGATGCCCTCATGCTGTCGTTGCTGACATTGCTGGCACTGCTTTTTTACAATTCCCCAGAATTACCATAATAATCATTCATGCTTAGTATTCCTAGAGATATTTGTTCAGTGTGCAACTTAAATTACTTTATATCCAGGCTTTTTATATCTATGGTGTTTTGAAATGGCTTAGAGAGTCTCTAAATGGACTTCATGATCATGTCATACTGGGCAAATCCTAGACAAATATTATTTTGGATGTATCTTTTATATTTATTAAGAGGAGATTACATTCCATATAAAGCTTGATGCTTATCTCAGTCTGACAGATTTCTTTGTTTCAGAGTTCTCTGGAGAGAAGAGGATGGTACTAGTAATGTCTGAATAAATGTACTAAAACTGTATTTTTTTTTTATATTGTTTTCCAGGGAGGAATTTTTCTGAGCTGAATGCAATACATTGCAAACCACTTTACCACAAATGTGGTGACATGAACACACTCTCCTCAGCTGCCTTTCTGAGAACAGAGATTTAAATTTTGGATCATTAAATTATTCCTTTAGCTTTAATAATTACTTTTTATTTCTGCTTTACTTCTTCTTTGCTACAGTAAGAGGCAATATCCTCAGAAGAGGATATTGTATAAAGAAATAGCTAGTTGACATGCAAGAAAAATAGTTTTTCGTCCAATCTGGCACAGTCAGAAGAATCCAGTGACTTTTTGGTAGTAGAGGTTTTCATAACATTATCCTTCTATAACTATTTCACTTTGGTATCGTATAATTAATCTATCGTGGACTGCATGATTCTACAAGATATTAAAAAAGTCCTAAACATATTTTAATTGCTTAGTTAGAGTTCATTTTGCAGCTCTCATTTGTGTTATGTATTCAGCACACTGTATGTTATGTATTCCTCAGTACACTGATTTCAGCAGAGTTACCTGCATAGGGAAGGCTGATGAACACCAGTTCAAATACTATATGCTGGGTTTTAGGTGGTGATGTAGGAGAATTAAATCTTCCACTCTCACTGACTTTAAGAAGGTCCTGATTTCAGCTGGGATAGGTTAATTTTCTTCCTAGTATTTCTAGTTTTGGATTTAGTATGAGAACAATGTTGATAACACATATTGCTTTATCTGTTACTAAGTACTGCTTATATTAAGTTAAGGACTTTTTCAGCTTCCCACAGAAGCTGAGAGGGTGCACAGACAGGATGAACTGGCCAAAGGAATATTCTATACCACAGATGTCATGCCTAATATATAAATGGGGATTGGGCAGGGGGAAGGAATCCATGATCACTGCTTGGGATGGCTGCGTGATCCCAGTTGCCAGCTGGGGTTAAACCACAACACAAATAAATGTCTATTTTCCTTTTCCCATTAAGAGCATTCAGGTTGAACCTAGGAGCTTTCAGTTATACAAGGAAGCCCATTATATTCCAAAGGGATACATATAAGTGCACACACACATATACGTATGTAAATATACGAATATATCTATGCAGGTATATTCATATATGTATGTAGGTTATTCTGTTATCTATCTGACAAAGTCAAGTACTTTAAAAAATCAAGAAATCAGTTTATAGTGTCCCTTGTAACCAGGGTCATTCTAGTACAAAGTCAGACTGGGCTTATCTTTGGGTATTTGCTACTGTGACCAAAAACAATTTCAAGAAACACAAATGAAATTAAAAAATAAATAAAGATGTTTGTATCTCAGAAAATCTGAATATATACAATTTCTTAATGCAAGTGTTTTTCATTTTAGCCTTTCAATTTAAGTAACCAGTCAACCCCACTCCCCTAGTGTTAAAATGCTGGTAAACTTAGTGGAAATTAATACAATTAGTATACTATGTTAAACTTTTGTTTTGTTTTGTTTTGTTTTTAAACTAACTATTCACTAGAGATAAGTTTGACCAAAATATTTTGGACACTACATCAAAAGTAAAAACCCCAAAGTAAAAAATAAATACCAATGGTATGGCAAGAGTGTGTAAAAGAATGCACAATGCACATCAGCAAGGTGGGGCTGACAGGACAGGGTAAAAAATAACGAAGTTCCTTCCATCAGTCTGTGGTTTTCTTTCATGGGGATGGTAACATGGGATTGTGCTTTGCTTGTTCTATGTCTGTTGGGAGCACTTTTATCTAAAAAGATATTTGCAGCTTTTCTTTATTCAGTTTGTGTTTCCTGACTAACACAAAGGATCTGAATGGAACAATCTCCAGTACAGTTTGCAGTCAATGGCTTTGGAAGAAGATGACTTTACCTCAGCTGTGCAGGTAAAAAGGAGATCAGACCACTGAGGAGTCACATTTGCTGAATGTGTAGAACTCTAAAGAGAAATTTTATTCAGTATTCATACCAAAACCACATGTCTATGTTATATTTTAAGGGGCTCAGGAACATCTTTAAGCTCAGGTAGCATCCAGGCTATCTTGACAAAACCTCTGTCTTAGGCATATGTGTTAATTGGGTATTGGGGTAAAACAGCAGAAAAATTTGGGCCTACTTGACTTCTCACCATGATTGTAATTCTTAGGTATAGTTACAGTGTGAATGAGCCTAACCAGCATCATCTATTCCTTCTCATGTGGTGATATCATATGATAAATGTCAGTTATAGAGACCTTCCTAAAAGCTGCTACCTACAGCATTAGGGCATTATCTACAATGAGTTCAACGGTACAGTCATGTTGTACTTAGACTTTTAAGGCAGCATTATAAATAAATCAGAGGTTTCAAAATTATTTAGTCTACTCCTTGATGCATAAATCTAGGTACACAATGGACTTTGCCTACTGATCTCGGACTAGATGATCTCTAGAAGTCCCTTCCAACCCCGTATGATTCTATGATTCTATGACTGGATATTTAACAGACTTGATCGATCTCTGTGTCCTCCAATATGAGTTTTACTATCTCATGGTTGCTATAGTAATGTAATTTCATATCATAATAGATACGATTAGCTGTAGATTTGATGGAAGATACGGCCTTTTGGGTAAATTAGAAGTATAAACTCTGTTACCCAAATTGTGCCATTTATAATTGAGATACATAAAGACATATGATCTTTGAAATTTTCAGTTTAACTCACCAAATATTCCCTACACATATTCCATCAACTTTTTTTATCTGATTTAATCTTCTACAAGTTTGTTAACTTGCAATTTCACTAAAATCCAAGGTGGAAAACTACATCCAAAATTACAAAAATGCCCATGCAGAATAATTCACCTTCTTGACTTTCTCCACTCACTGTTGCTAATAGGTGTCTTCATCTGAGCTAGTCGTTTTAGTCCTTCATAGTAGTCAGGGGAGGAAACAAGTACTTTCAGAGTAGACCCGGTCAAATCAAAAACCTACCTAAGGGGATTAAGGGCTCCATTCAATTGTTCACTGTTTATTGAAACTTCCTAGAACATCCTTACAGGTTGAGAGATATTACATTGAGTGTCTGAGACAAAATCAGGGGTGATGTGTCAAGGTCTGGACTCCCAAGCACAAGAAAGACTTAATAATACTTGTTAGTTGTTAATACATAATAATTTAACAAAAAAAAAAATCAAAAATATATCACATTATTGTCTTCTTCCTTTCTCATAATATACTTGTTACAGCTTTCAGAGTGCACCTTACCACTTGAAATCAGGAAGAAAATTATCCCATTCAGTAATAACAAGACCATTCAATTTACTCTATGTTTTATGTAGTAGTATTCTCTAGACACATCTATCAGATAAAGCTCCAAATGTAAATGAGAAATTACCTAGTTTATGAGTGCATGAGGGATTTAAGCATCAAGCATTAGTTCTGTAGTTTTGACAGGCTTCAATAGTTTTGTGGATAAATTTAAACAACTGTATGACTTCATCTGTAGAAACACAGGTGAAGTTTCCCACCAAACTGGAGTCCAGCTTTTAGAAGTTCAGTGAAAGTAATGTTGAACTCAGATGCTTAATGTGGTGTGTAGGTCACTGTGTTCTTTTTCTGATTCTGTTACAGGATTTACACATTTTTTCTGGACTATAGGCACACATGTTTTGTTTGCAACACTATTCTTTTGTTTATTTAATTTATTTTATTTTAAAACTAATATAGTGTTTTAGGATCTTCCTGTCAAGGTGTCTACAAAACAGTACTCCAAATTCACAGAGTTGTCTTTCAGATTTGGACTTTATTGTTGGTTTCCATTTATATCTGAGAGTTTTCTCAATGCTACTGAATGGAAACAAGCTTCAAAGTATTTCATTTTCACTCCAAAATTAGGATATCTGATTACATAAGCCTTGATTTTACTGTAAAATGCTAACAGGGTAACAGCTTACAATTTCTCCTGATGTGCAAAGAAAAGCTTGAACTAAATCTTCGTGAATGTATCTTATATTTGCCTTATAATTAAACTTGTCTGGTGTTGGAATTATAAGGAAAATATCAGAAGAGAGGTAGCCAGAAGATATGATTAAGATCCTCTCAGGAATCTTAAGAACCTCTTAGCAAATGTATTTGGTTTATGTGGCAAAATTGTAGTAGTGAGGGGGCTAGAGGGGTGGTTTTTGTGAGAATATGCCAGAAGTTTTCCCCATGTCTGATAAAGCAAGTGCCAGCCAGCCCCAAGACAGACCTGCCACTGGCCAAATCGGAGCCAATCAGTGATGGTAGTAGAGCCTCTGTGACAACATATTTAAGAAGGGGAAAAAATGTTGTACAACAGCAGCCAGGAGAGAGGAGTAATTATATGTGAGAGAAACAACTCTGCAGACACCAAGGTCAATGAAGAAGGAGGGGGAAGAGGGGCAACAGGCACCAGAGCAGAGACTCCCCTGCAGCCCATGGTGAAGACCATGGTGAAACATGTTGTTCCACTGCAGCTCATGGACGTCCATGGTGGAGCAGGTATCCATCTGAATCTTGTGGAGGACCCCATGCTGGAGCATGTGGATGTGCCCTGAAGGTAAGCTGGGACCCTGTGAAGAACCCATGCCGGAGCAGGCTCCTGGCAGGACCTGTGACCCCCTGGGGGACCCATAGTGGAGCAGTCTGTTGCTGAAGGACTGCACCTTGTGGAAAGAACCCATGCTGGAGCAGTTTGTGAAGAACTGCAGCCTATGAGAAGGACTCACATTGGAGAAGTTTGTGGAGGACTGTATCCTGTAGGTGCAACCTTATGCTGAAGCATGGGAGGAGCATGAGGAGGAAGACAATGTGTGATGAACTGATCATAAGCCCCATTCCATGTCCCCCTGCACAGCTCAGAGGGAGGAGGTAGAGAAGTCAGGAGTGAAGCTGAGCCCAGGAAAAAGAGAAGGTTGAGGGGAAGGTGTTTTAAGATTTGGGTTTATTTCTCATTATGCTATTCTGATTTGATTGGTGATAAATTAAATTAATTACCCCAAGCTGAGTCTGTTTTGCCTGTGATGGTAATTGGTTAGTGGTCTCTATGTGTCCTTATCTCGACCCGTGAGGCTTTCATCATATTTTCTCTCCTCCTGTCTAGGTGAAGAGGTAGAGTGACAGAGAAGCTTGGTGGGAACCTAGAGGCCAGCCAAAGTTAACCCACCACAGCAAATCAGGATACGTTCAGGCAATGTGTCGAGTGTATCCTGTCTTACTGTACAAAGTATTCTTGCACTGAAAGCCGTTAATCCTCTATAAAAATTATCTCCAGAAAGCCCGAAGAACATTGCTCTTTCAAAAATTCGAATTGAGTCCAATTGAAGACCAGCCCCATTCTCTGGACAGTTGTCAAAATTTTTTATCAGATTAATCAGATATTTTTAATGCTTTTCACGAAATAGTCTCAGTATATAAAAATAACATGATTTTTCAGCAGAATGAATCTATTTTGTCTACACCTTGAGCAGATACAATTTAATCTGCTCACACTTCCATTAGACTAGGTGCTGCTGAGTGAATATGGTAACCACAGCCTTGAGCATGAGCTAGTGGCACTGAAGGTGAACAATTCATCCTGCAAGCGTAGATTATGAAGTGAGATTTGGATAGCTACATTAATATGGGTTCTAGTTGGTTTAAACCATGAACACCCATACTAAGGAAATATATCTTAAAATTTTAGAGGGTTAACCTCTTTTATCAGTTTTTCTTCTGGAGGAAGTCTTCTGTACCAGGATTGATGTTAAGTAAGTTCCCGATTTCATTTATTTTTCTAGAAAGGAGTAAAATGAGAACTTGGAACTAATAAAACATAATGAAAGCTGTAAGCATGTGTTTATAATGCATATAGCATTCCTCAGATCCTATAGACTGTAATATTGTGCACAGCTTTCCATGAACAAATGGAGAATTGAATAAGGCATACTGTTACGGTTTCAAGGTCTAGACTATTAACAAGTCATTGAAAGCTTAACTTCAGTTCTGTTCATTGCACTTGTTTGTTAAATTTTGTTCCATTAAGATCCTGAAAATTTTCATTGTGATATGTTTCCTGCAGAAGTATGGTCACTGTATGTTACAACATATATTTTGCATGTTGTCTTCAGGAAGCATACAGTAAGTTACACTGCCTTCCTTGCACACTGTTTTCTGAATACCATTATTTTCTTGTTCTGCAAGTCCTTCAAAACCAATCCATTCTTAAGAAAACTGGTTGAATATCTGAATAGTGAAAGCCCCTGTGAACAGAATCCTATGGGATAAAAGATAGTATAGAAATTCAGGATATAATAGTTGTTCTATAATTCACATAATTAAACATGCATTTATCTGAGCATCCCATTGCCATTCAAATGTCAAAAAGTATTATTTTCTTCCCAGATAGAATTAGCATTTTTTAAATTTAATTTGATTATGGAAATCCATTAAAATATTATTCATAGACAGACAAATTTGGACCATCTTTTTGATTTTTAAATTGTAGTCATCCATACCATCAACAGATAAAAGGCCTCTAGATATCTCTTGGAAGTTCTGTGTAACTGTAATCCTAGCTGACATTTGACAGATTCTCTGTCAGATTTCAATGTTTTATCTTTCCCCTCTGAGGTTATTTTTAAAGTGTGGCTATGAAAACTCTGCACTGTATAGAAAGCTTATTTGTAATTGGCATGGTGCCACAACAACATATGGAGGTGCAGAACATATTGCAATATTCCACAAAAGGGAAGCACTTATTAGAAGAAATCTTATTACACATATGATTTAGCAATGTTCTGCTTTTCACAGTGTAAGAGTCCATTTTAGATCTATATACAAAAAGTATAAACTATTCATTATCTAATTACTGCAAGAATATTACATTTTTTTACAAGCTTGAATATGATCTCTATTGAGATTTCTGTGAATACACTATGTGCACGTAGATAAATTTACCTAAATCTCATCTATCCATTTGTGTTCCAGACAGAAATTTTCTGTCTACATCCCTAGGCTGTGTTACCTTGAAGGAATTAAAATTAATTACATAACTTCCTATTTAGCTTTAAAATTTCCCAGGCACATTTATAAATTTTTATTTTAAGGCAATAGATATCTTTCCTCTATTTGGTAGTCCATTATATGCAAGATTTTGGTGGATAAGACTAGCTAATTTGTCAGAGCGGCACCAAATCATTATACTCATCTGAATTTTGAGAGACAAGCTGTTAAACTCTGTACAAAGATCTGCTTTGTCAAGATTCCCCAACCATCATGCATCACAGCATTCTCCACCTTGCTGTTCTTTTAGAAGCCAAGCCATTGCACAGACCAGTATGCTGAGGAGCTAAGATAGGACTCACTGATTGCACACAAATTGGTGTAGTGTATTGGGTGCAGGCACCCAGGTATTGGCAGAGGGGGAGCTGCAGAGGTGACCTCTGTGAGGAAACACTGGGGCTGCTTCATTCCAGACAGAGCTGGTTTCAGCAGACAATGGACCCACTGCAGAACACAGCTCAGCCCAGCAGACAAGGTGGTGGCACCTTGGGGAAAAAAAATTTAAGAAAGGGAAAACACTGTAGGGCAGGGAGGAGCCCACTGCTGGGGGAGTGGGCAGCTAAAAGGAGTTGGGAATGAAGGACTGAAGTTGAACCAGGGAAAAAGTGGGGGCAAAAGTGTTGTTTTAAACTTTTGTCTTTGTTTCTCACTACCCAAATCTATTTTAATTAGCAATAAATTAAATTAATTTTCCTCCAATCAAGTCTGTTTTGCCTGTGACAGCAACTGGTAAGTTAAGTCTCTGGTTTTATTTCGACCCACAAGCTTTTTCATCTTATTTTCTTCCTCATATGTCTTTTGACATATGAGACAGTGGGTGGGTATACATCTGACTGTTAACCAGGGTTAACCCTTCCTGATCAGTGGAACAGGTGTGTACACTTAAACCAGTGATTTTAGTCTCCCTTCATTCTGAGAGGAGACAATGAGGCACTTAAAAGGTACTGATATGTGTTTCACCTTGTTGTAACATTGGTTAGATAGACTGCTTCGTGAAAGTGCCTTTTTTGTACTCGTTGACTGTAAAAGGAAGCTGAGGGTGAATAACTTTGATTTTAGTTGCAGACTCTTCTATATAAAGTGTGGAGTCTTGTTGCCCCATGAAGTATGGAGCCATGAATAGCTCCCATATTTTACCTCTGTATCAAAGTCACATTACTTCCTTTGCAACAAGGCCATGTGGCCACAAGTGCTGTTGGGCACATAAATAAGCAAGAGCAGCCAAAGCTGACACCTCTAGGCTGTCATTGGTTTCACTTGAATATCTAGTCCCGGACTTCAGTACCATATGTCAGAGCCCTGGGCCCTGTGCTGAGGGCTCAGCTGCTTGTGATCAAGCAGACTCTGATATATGGTGCTGCTGTGTAACTATGGATCAGACTGCAGTGAAGAAAGCTTGTGTGGGAAAAAGTTGTGAGAAGTAAGGATCTTATTCCTCTTAGCTGTATTCATCCCAGTTCAGGCACTATCCTTGCCTGTCCTATGTAGCAAATACGCCTGTGCCTGTCTATGTATTGTGTTGGTTGTGGTCCTGCTCTTGACCCACTAACCTTACTTCCTGGCTTGATCCTCAGACCTGCCTCATTGCTACGGACTTTTTTGGCCATCCAGCCCTTTTGGCTGATCAAAGTTACTGTCACCAGACTCACTCAGTGACTCTTGCTCAGTGTCTGTGGGACTGCACTGCTTGGTGAGGGCACTGTCCTTCCTACCTTAGGTCACCCTTACAGAGCAGCCCACACTTGCTGCTCCCTGACCCTGGGATGTGGATCTTCAGAAACTGCAGTTACTGTCTTAAGAAGTGTTTTGATGTATATGCTGGGGTCTGTGTGTTTTGGAATGCACTGTATATATAAAATCACTATGTCTATACTTATAAACAGCAGTTAGGGACAAATCCCCGGCTCAGAAGTCTGATAGCACATCAGGCTGGAATCTGTACTGCTTTGTGGCAGCTGCCTCTATAGCAGATTTATTTATTTTTTTTTCCTTTTTGGACAAAGCTAATTAAAACAGAACAGAGTCAGGTAATAAACTAACAGTTAAGTGATGGAAATAATCAAGAATACAAAGATTGCTCTCCCTAGTCCTCTTATATTTAGCATATATATATATAGGCATATATTTCCCTGAAACAAGGCATACTGAGCCCCACATGGAGGTTCCTAATACTTCCTACCTGTTTTCAAAACCATTCAGGGAGGAGATCTATACTTAAATACAGCTGTGTGGATTATGCTCTGGAGGCGAGTGGGTCCAAAGGAGAGCCATGAAGATGACCAGAGGGCTGGAGCACCTCTCCTATGAAGACAGGCTGAGAGAGTTGGGCTTGTTCAGCCTGGAGAAGAGAAGGATCCAGGGAGACCTTATAGCAGCTTTCCAGTATCTGAAGAGGGCCTGCAGAAAAGCTGGAGAGAGACTTTTTACACGGACTTGTAGTGATAGGATGAGGGGTAATGGCTTTGAACCGTATGAAATAAGATAATTTTACTCCATAAAAATAAAAGGTCCATAAGAATTCTAGTGATCATAGACAATTTGGAGATGTAACAAGTATCTTACTCATTTATAATATTATTTTAAAATCTAAGAGAATCATGCATCAATCTTTAAAAAAAAAAATAGTTACAAAATAAGTTAATAACAAAATTATAGGTTATAATTTCCTCTTACTGGGTCTTCCTTTTTTCAGGCATCTTTAGAGTAAGCACAGGTATTTTTCAAAGCATATATATACACAGCACACACAAATAGTATCCAGCATGCACAGCAATTACTTATTGACTAATACTCATTGCAGATAGGTAGGACTAATATTGTATTAGGCTAAGTCTGAATACTGTTAGAGCTACCAATGTAGGCAATGCCCAGGTCTTTGTTGATTGGGCAGGTCACTAAACTGGGGATGCATTGGTTGGATTGATGACTTTTCACCTTCTGCTTTTTTAATTAAGGTTTTATACTATTTGCATCAGTATTTTTCTCCTGGGTCTATAAGCTGATACGTATTACTGTCTCAACAAATCCATTTTTATTTGTTGTCACTATTATTTTACATGGCCTTATATTTGCTGAGTGCTCAAATATTTATTTTTTTTTTTTTTCAGTAAGGCTGTGGAATTTCTGAGCTGTTGGTTATAATATAGCCAAGAAGTTTTTGACATTACCACTGCTTGACTGAAAAAGCCCATTCCTCCAAGTTGTAACTTTTTATAACAGTGTATCAGCTGCAATAAAACTTTTAACTATTCTTGAGGTGAAAATTCTGGTCAAAATTGGAGAAAAATAAATTACTCCTGCAGCAAATAATATACTGGCACAGGGACCAGATCTTGAAAATTACCAAAAGAGATTAAAATTGTATTTTTTCTAATTCAAAACCAGGACACATACTTAGGTCCTCCATATTGCATTCGAGCAAGACAGTCACAGCATTTCCAGTTATTTTTTTGATAATTCTGCATCCTCCTGACATTTTTATTTTCTTCCTGCCTCCAAAAATGAAAGCAAATAGGACAGAGAGAGTAAAAGTCCTGAGGTTTTCTCTGTAATTAGTAAGGGATGAGAAGCTATTCTATATACAGAGCACTTAAATTAGACGCTTGCTCTGAGTAGCTCTTTGGAGGAATCTATCTTTCTGCATTGCTTATATGAGAATCAATGCATACTACCCTTCTAATTTAGGTACATATATTTGGGATTCATCTGCCCTACTTTAGGTATCTGAAAGGCATACAAGTCTTAATTAGTCACTCTGGTCTCACTTTGTAATAACCTCCAAGGGCAATTTACTGCATAGGAAAGGGCAGACGAATTGGTCTCTAGAGATGCCAGTATCCTTTTGCAAGCTACAGAAAGAGCTTTGGGTTATCAAACCATTGTGACCTTAATTCTGTGACTCATGTAAAGGCATCTGTCCCACTGAGGATCTCTAGGGCATCTGGGACATCTATGTAGAGCTATTAAAAATCATATAGGAAACCCATTCTCTTTCAGACCATCAAACAGACACCAGGCAGAATAATAACCTGCTAAACCTGAAATGGCACTAAGAATGTGTCTCATGTCCAGAATCTTGCCACAAAAATTGAATGCTATTCCAGATTAAGACAATTTAATTTAGCTTTTCAATGTGCAAGTGTCTGTTTTCCACTGAGGAAGTGCTGGTTCTTATGGCATCTCCATAAGAAAGGCATCAGCATCCAAGGCTGACTATAGGATTTATTGCATAAAGGATAGGAATTATAGAAAAGTTGATAGCAATCTTCTGTCCCTCCTGATGTGAGGAAGCCCAGAGGTTGCAGCACTGGACAAGCCCTTCTTCACTGATCACAGCGTGCTGCATGTTGTGGTTTGGGCTGGAACAGCCACTAAAATGAACGACAGGCACTCTCTGACCTCACTTCCTTCAGGGAAAGGAGAGCATCCCCCGGAAGGGAAAGGAGGAAGAAAAAGAAAGACTTCTGAGTTAAAAAAAAAAAAAAATTAACTATTTTACTAAAATATTAATAATAAAATAATACAAAGAAAATAATTAAACATATACAATATATACAAAACCATCTTGAGCTCCCAGGATGACGATCATGTCACTGGCAGGCACTAGGAAAGTCTCAGACTGGACNCTCCTTAGATGCTGGCATTGAAGAAAGAGGGTTGACCACTTGATCCCTCAGCTTTTATACTGAGCGTGAGGCAGATGGGATGGAATACCCTACTGGTCAGTTTTGGGTCACCTGTCCTGTCAGTTCCTCCCCACAAAAGCGACCCCTCTATGCTCTTCCGCTTCCAACCCTCCAATGGGGCATATAGCAAAATTAGCTGACATTGGCTGTTACAACAATAAATATAAGCAAGAGCCTCTGTCATGCCATTCCTTGGCATAAATTATACACAATCAGGTCTTATCACTCTGGAAGTGGACTGTGTCTAAAAAATACGCTGTTAATTTCAGAGAGTTCAGTTATTTAGAAGAGGCTTAACTGAAAAGTAAAATTACTGAACAGAAAATTGGTTCTGTTTTACCTCAAACCAGGACATGCAAAGAGTTACTGGCTGTGGTGAGGTTCACCAGCACCAAATTCTTGCTAGCAATAGAGATTAATCAACCACTAATAGCATTATCTCTGCAATATGGACTTTGGTCTGAAGAATCTCTTGGACAACACACTTTAATATCCTAATCTCAATAAAATTACAGTTCCTGAAGAGGTGTATATAATATTTCCAGTAGAAAAGACAATGCAATATACACATACTTATGATACTTGAATGCATGTACATTAACAATACATTAATTATATGCACTTTGATTAATTTTACTATTATTACAATGTACCTTGATCAAAGAGCTGTCGCATGGTACCTAGGATACATTTTTATACTCCTGAATGGTCATGGGTATTGTCTACACACAAATTATGTGTACAGCTTTCCATTACAGGCACCAGACTTCTTGGGCTTGATTCACTTGCCTGGAGAGATATGGCAAGTGCCATTTGAGTCCTAAACTATCTTTCCTAGCCTCCAGCTCCATCTTCATGGAGGCATGGATCTCCTATATGTTTTCTCAAATAATCTAAGGAACCTCAAATAGCAGTAGAAGGAATTTTTAGTCAGCAGATCACACTCACAGTCTGTGCAGCCTAGAAGGCAATTCATCACACCAACCACTGGGGGTTAGGTTCAGTTGTCTTAACTATAGGGTAAAAGAGCCATTGTTCCTGCCCTAGACTATCTAAGAAATACTCACCTGCGTGATACAGGACCTATAAGACACGTGTCATCCTGGAGCAGCTGAAAACTTAGAAGGCTATCTAGGATTTCTCAAACACTGAGACCCCTTTTTTGGGCAAATGAATCAAACTTTATATGCCTACTTTAGAATAACCAGAATTGCTCCTTAGCCTCCACTAACTGAAGTTCATTCACTGTATTGGGAGCTTAGACACCCAAATCACATGAACCTACCTGTATTGGGACACGATCTTAAGTGTCTGAAATGAGAAGAGAAAGATTTCTTTCTCTTTAAAATCAAGTGTATCGTCTGGCTGAGCTGAAGTTAATATTCCCCATAGAAGCCCTCATAGTGTTGTGCTTTGTATTGGTAGCCAGAAAGGTGTTATCCCACCAGTTTTGGCTATTACTGAGCAATGATTGCACAGTATCAAGCTGTCTCTCCAACATTCCCCCTGCCTCATCCAGTAGGCTGGGTGTGGGCAAGATCTGGGGAGAGAACACAGCCAGGACAGCTGACCCAAACTAACAAAAGGGATATTTCATACCATATGATGTCTGCTCAGTAAAAATTGCTAAGAGGAATGGAGCAGTGGGGAAGCATTTGTTGTAATGACATTTGTCTTCCAGAGCAACTTCATGTTTCAATACAACATTTATATACTTTGTTCATTTCAAATCATACCAGATTGCTAAAGACCTTACACTTTATTAAAAGTATCTGTCTGCTTGTTTGACTTCTTTTTCCTCAAAGCAGCGCTCAGACAAGATTGATTGACAAAACTGCAAAATACACTTACTGCAGTTATCTGGGTTCAGCATCAGAAGCACAAATTAAAATATCAAGAACATTAGCTTTGTCTGCATAGCCCAAGATAGAAACCTATCTTGGGCTATGTGGCTGAACCACTGTGGCCAGAAATATGTCAGAGGACTACAGAGAATGAGAAAGAAGGTAAAAGACAGCTTTAACTCTGTATGACAAAGTAATGTAACTGGAAGAAGGAGGTTGTTTTTCCCTTCCTACATTATGATTTTACTAATTATTTTTTGAAAGCAATAGCAATGTAATGAAAAATTCTTAAACACTCCTAGAAGCAAAGGCTGGCAGGTAGCCTCCTGTTTTTCCGGATAGAAGAACATCTATGTCACTACAATGCAGCATTATTTTCCTTCTGACTCATAGAAGGGCATCACAATTTTCTCTCTTTCAGTACACTGGACATTTACAATAACAAAAACAAGATTTTTTTCACTAAAATTATGCTACAGAATATTAGTTGAGACTGATTACATTATATGAAGGGGGAAAAGCCACCAAAAAGCCACCCTTGAAAAGTGATTTTAATTATATATAGTGGATAGAGCCTTTATTTACAAATAAAGGTAATTACCACTTAATTTCATACGTAAACATATAGTAAAAGCCAGCTCTTAGAACCCATCTAAATTTTTACTGTGTGATATGTACGTCTGTTAATAAAATATTTTAATAGTGCCTTTCTAATTTGCATCTTAGTAAATGAACTACGTTTAGGCAGTTTCATATCTAAAATCATATGTTTTGAGATGAATGCATTACAGAAAAGAATCTGCCAGATATAAATAAAAAACAGACATTAGAAGACTAAAATTTGCAGTTATTCAGAGCTGTCTACTTACCCCCTAAAACACCTCATACATGTGCACAAATCATGATACACGTGATACAGCATTTTTATATCTATAGAGATGCACACACACGTATTACCTATACATATATTATGGTTCATCGAATTTCAGCACTGCATCTTCGCTAGCAAACATCCATTCTGGACACTATGGACCTAGATAAGACAAACAGTGTGCTGAAACTGTCAAGTATTCAGCTGGTCATTGTTTTTTTGCCTTATAAAACATATCCAGTAATTAAGTTGTAGCTACATAACATCTTTACCACCATTTTTTTCTTACGACAGTTGCAACTACCTTTTCAGTGTGAGTATACAATAGGTTTTTCTCTATTTACATTTTTAACTGTTAGTGTACCGGTATTTAATTTTTTGGGGCCAGTTTAAAATTGTCTCTCTTTTTCTTTCTGAAAAGCTAAGCATACTGGATGTGATAGGTATATCAACCCTTAGGCAGCTATCGCCCATTTTTAAAAAAACAAGCCACTTAATTATTCATCTGAGTGTCAAATTTTCCTTTTTCATTTTTGACTATTGAGAGCTGACAACTGCAGGACCATGATACTAAACTGATTTCATCTTTCCAACATACATGACAGGGTCACTTGTTTCATTGCACTCATCTGATGTGATGTCTCATGGAACTCTACAAATTTGATGCCTTGGTAAAGAACTAGGATGAACTTATGCTGACATCTGCCCATCTTTATGATAGACCTTAACAGAGAAACAGTTTGCTGACCAGTTACATTATATATGTGAGATAATTTCATACATGCTGTGCACTAAGTATCATCACAAATGACAGAGGAAAGGGTTCAGGATCAGAATATTTTTGACAGGAAACAATGAGGAATGAGATAATGACTTGCTTGTGTTTGCAATGTTACTTATTTTTCATTATTTGTATACTATACAGATATAGATTCCCCCTGTAGTTGGCACTGGTGAGGCGCCACCTTGAGGACTGCGTCCAGTTTTGGGACCTTTACCACAAAAAAGACATTGAGGTGCTGGAGCGGGTCCAGAGAAGGGCAACAAAGCTGGTGAGGGGTCTGGAGCACAAGTCTTATGAGGAGAGGCTGAGGGAGCTGGGGTTGTTCAGCCTAGAGAAAAGGAGGCTAAGGGAAGACCTTATTGCTCTCTACAACTACCTGAAAGGAGGTTGCAGAGAGGCAGGGATCGGTCTCTTCTCCCAAGTCACAGGTGACAGGACTAGAGGAAACGGCCTCAAGTTGCACCAGGGGAGGTTCAGGTTAGATAACAGGAAAAATTTTAACACTGAAAGGGTTATTAAGCATTGGAATGGGCTGCCCAGGGAAGTGGTGAAGGCACCATCCCTGGAGGTGTTCAAAAGATGGGTTGACATGGTGCTGGGGGACATGCTTTAGTGATGTTTTTGCTTTTGTTTTTTGTCAGAGTTGGACTGATGGTTGGACTAGATGATCTTGAAGGTCCCTTCTAACCTAGATGACTCTATGATTCTACTTTATTTCTTTTTGTATTCATACTCCATCCACGGTAAACTTCAAGCTAAGCATAATCATTTTAGAATGGTTTCCTATGCTAATCACTGAAAGCAAAGACTCCATTAAAGAACACATATTCTTGGTGACTTCAAATATAGATGGATACACAAAAAATCAAACTGGTAAGAGGTAAAAAATAAGGCTTCAGTAACCAATTCCAGTAAAAAAAAAACTCTCATTCAATATGACTTCTGGCATCAGATATGATGATACTGATATGGAACATTTTGAAAATGAGACATGATAGTTGAATATATATCTTATTCGTGAGGGAAGTGTTCAAACTGATGATGAAAACTGATGTGATAACAGTATGCTCCATTAGAGAAGAACCTGCAGAATACTTGTTTTATTATAAGTCTTTTCTGGAAAGTTTTTATTCTGCCCTTTTTAGTAAAGACATCAGTAAATTAAATATTTCACAGACATTTTGGGTATAATTAAGGAGAGAATTTTCATAGGATCTCAGTAAAGCAATCACTACAAATAGGATTGCAGTAAAGATATAATTCAGTGTTTTGCCAAGTGATTATTATGTCAACGGCAGTAGTGATAACTGCTATTGAGCCCACGGCACATTTAAGCCACAGGAGAGCTTGACATATGTGACAGCATGCCATTTAGAAGTACTGTCCAGATGTTATCCCTGGGGAAGGTTTCATTTTGCTCTAGTGGTTTAAGGAAATGTTGAGAAAGGCAGGTTACAAACTGAGCAATACCCAGCTGTGTTAGATGCATTTGTGTCTGAGCCTATTATAGCTCTTCCATTTATGTTTGATAAAGCTGTGTTTGCTGTTGTTCGACCGAAGTCATTAAATATTCTCAACATTGTGCAGTGATATCACTAATTGAGAAAAATGCTATTAAATGCATTTTATTTTCATTTCAGCACATCACAGTAACAATTACAGTGGAGCCAAACTTCATGCCTCTGGCACATACTCACAATTTCTCCAACTTCCAAGCTTGCAATCATTTGATATGCTCAAATCTGTATCATCATGATGTTAGATGTTACCCATAGGAACGAAAATTATGAACAAACATTAGAAACCCCCTCCTACCACCATGAATCTTGACAATGAGAAGGCTGTAATTTGCAAATTTCGTAAGACATATTTAAAGCACCACAATCAATACTCAGCTTTTAATCTATTCTAAATGTAGATACTGTTCAGTGGCAGGAACTGTCTAAAGGCATTGGTTTTGTCAAGGGTTTTATCAGCATGTGGGATAGGGAAATAAAAATAATTTAAAAATACTCCTCTGAAAGAAATATAAGCACACCTAATCAACAGATTTGGAACTTCCTCTCTTAAAAAAAAAAGTAAAATAAAATTAAAAAGGTTAAAAGTTTTTCCTTACTCTTAAGTGGAGAAACCTGAGAATATAGCAGGTATTTATTGGTTCCCATCCTTTTATCACAGTCATTCCTTTTTAGTGGTGTGGGATACTGTGCTCATAGTCTGAGGATTCAAAATTCCTGCTATAGCCTTTCAGCAATGCTACTATCTAATAGCTTAGAATGCAAGGGAAAAATTTCTTTCTAAAATCTGACCTTTTGCTTTCAGTTATTTAGAGGCAAGAAAACTGGCCCCGCTAATGCTGTGAAAAGTGAGTGTTCAGACTACCTCCTGTATTTCACCATCAGTAAGATACTCACTCAAGACATGTTTGTGAGTTTGGAGTGAAAATGAGGTTAATTGCCAACATGGTGTTAAAGAGACTGCATTTAAGTAAGTTTATCTCATAGTATAGATATAGCCTGAGAGTTCGGTGTTCATCATTATGACCAGCTGTATCTGAAATACTCTAAGAAAAAGGAAGATACAGTGAGAGAAAATAAATGTCCCAGTGGAAGTAAAAGACAGAAGTAGGAATTAGGGAAAAAAAAAAAAAAAAAAAAAAAAGTAAGAACTATTGAAAGGTGAATCAGCTCAAATCCTCCTGGAAGATCAAGAAAAATAGAAGACTAGAAGTTCATATATCGCTCTCTACAACTACCTGAAAGGAGGTTGTAAAGAGGTGGGAGTCAGTCTCTTCTCCCAAGTAACTGGTGATAGGACAAGAAGAAGCAGCCTCAAGTTGTGCCAGGGGAGGTTTAGATTGGATATTAAGAAAAATTTTTACACTGAAAGGGTTATTAAGCATTGGAACAGGCTGCCCAGGGAAGTGGTTGAGTCACCATCCCTGGAAATATTTGAAAGACGTAGTGCTTAGAGATATGGTTTAGTGACGGTTTTAGTTGGTTTAGTGTTAGGTTGATGGTTGGANAGCACCAACCTCACTACAGTGTCCTTTCAAGTAGCTGTAGAGAGTGATGAGGTCTCCCCTCAGCCTCCTCTTCCTCAAACTAAACAGTGCCAGCTCCTTCAACCGCTCTTCATATGATTTGTTTTCCAGGCTTTTCACCAGCTTCGTTGCCCTCCTCTGCACTCGCTCCAGCACCTCAATATCTCTCTTGTATTGAGGTGCCCAATACAAGACGATGATCTGAAAGGTCCCTTCTAACCTGGGCAATTCTATGATTCTATATATAACATAGTATGTCAGATTCCAAGAATGTACTAGCTGTCTTTTAGCAAAGGAAACTCATAGCTCCATCAGCTAGTTGCCTGGTTGGAACATTTGCTGATCTTGACAGTAATCATTGCAACACTTCTGATCTGAGGAACAGTGGGACCAGCAAGAAAATGAGTGTGCTTATGTGCCAGGGGAGTATTTACAGCACTGTTTCCCTTCATTCATTTCTATTTCACAAACACCATCTTCTCAAAAAAGGCCCCAATGGTGGCTAGAGAATCCAACAGTTAGTTTGTCCATAGCTGAATGGTGATTAGTCCATACTTAGAGAAAGTTAGTAGCATCTATTTTCTCTCACTCTTAAAATGAAAGTATTAACAATGTGCAACTGTTCCTTTATGAATTACCTGAACATTTATGTTTTAATTTAGGGACATGGCTGAGAAAACAAACATTGCATGTTACATGCACTACTTGTTTACTTGTTTAATCTTGAAATCAGAATCAAATAAAAGTATTCTGACTTATTAGATACAAAAAATCTCTGCATTGTCACTGTGTGCCATGAGGTGTTTTTTTAATTAATATTTCTGCTGCAGAATTTAAACTTTCCATATCAATCTCAGTAAACATAATTTACATAATAAATAAAATTTCTGCCAACTTGCACGTACCTTTTTCTGCCATTTTTAAAACCAAGAATCTGTGTACTCCTGTCCAAAAGCTATTTTGTTTAAAAATAGTTCTCATTCTCTCTATATCTATATATCTATATTCCTATAAAGAAGCTTGAATTAAAACATTTTCATTTAATTGGAAAGAAAATTCTAAATGACAAAATAAAACTCTGTATTTTATACTTACTCATAAAAATATATTTTGCAGTAGACTTTTTTATGAAATGTGTTATTTCAACTTTTACGCAGACTTAATCTCCAATATTTTTGACATTTTTCATGTTACCATTAGAGCACTCTTCCGATTATTTTTAAAATCATAGTAAAGTGAAATACTGTTTTTCAAAGAAAAAAATCAAGGTATGTTCTCCAAAAACCCAACTGGTTTTTATTTAAATAAAAAAAAAAATCATGTTTATTGTACCAAACATCAAAATATTGTGTATGAAATGTTACCTAATATTTAACTGATTATTAGTCAAAAAAGATTCAATATTCAAAAAAGCAAAGGGTAGTAGAGTAAAATTAGCAAAGGTGAAGATGGTCTTTGCAATAATCAAGTAAATTTAAACTGTATATACTGTGCGATAGGAGAAAATGTAAGTTCTTAAAATACACCACTGGATACTGTATTCAGTGTATGTGTCAAGGTTTTGGTATTCCCCTGCAACTCTTGGACAGGGACCACAGTGGAGCAGGTATTTACACACAGTCTGTGGAGACGACCATGCCAGAGCAGGTATTCATGCTGTAGTCCATGGAGGTCACCCCCGCTCCCTGCCATGTAGGAGCAGGTGGATATTCCTGAAAGAACTGCAGCCCACACCAGAGGTTTTTTTCCCTTAAGGACCACAGCCTGTGGGAAGAGCCTAGGCCAGGGCAGGACATGTGAGAGGGAAGAAGTGGCAGAGAGAAACCGCTATGTACTGACCATACCCTCACTCCTCACCGTGTCGCTCAGGAGGAAGGTGGGGAGAAATCCACAGTAAAGGAGACAACTGAAGTCTGGGAGAGTGGGGTGTTGCTTTACTCTTTGTCTTTTCTTCGCACTACCCATATCTGTTTTAACCAGCAATAACTTAAATTAATTTTCCCAATGTTGACTCAATTTTGCCCACTACAATAGCTAGTAAGCAATCTCTCTGTCTTTATCACAACCTACAAGTGTTCTCATCCTATTTTCTCCCCCTGTCCCACTGAGGAGGGGGAGTAAGCTAGTGGCTGGGTGGGCATTTGGTCCCTAGCCACGGCTACCTCACCTCAGGCATATTCAGTTTCTACATTATGTGTTCACCATGTTACATTCATATTACAAAGCAAATGAGCGTTAGAAGAATTATAATCAATTGTGATGTGCATGCTACATGGTAAAAACCAATATAATAATGTAGGAAAAAGAACAGTTAAGGCTGTTAAAACATTCTGTCTCAAAGCACTAAATAGGAAGCAGGTCTTCCTGTAAATACTTTCATAGAAAGTAATCTTTTAAATATACACATTCAGCAACATATGGCCTCCAAATTGTGTGATACAGAAATTGTGACTGCTAACAGTAATTTGTAGTAATCTATTCGAAAATCAAGTAAATAAGCTTCATCTCCCGTAATGTGAAGGCTGTTCCAGTAATAAACATCAATGTAAAGCATTTGGATAACTAAGTACCAGAATAGCACTGTGACTACTTCAATGTCCCTCAAAATGCCTTTAAAATTACTTGTTGATGTATGAGTGCATTGGTTTTCCACATTGGTTGTTTTTCTGGTGTATTATAATAAAATTTATATATAACAATATATATTGTTATATATATATGCTATATATATAACAATATATACTGAGAAGCAAGAAAGTAAAGCTAGAATAAAAGACTTGTATTGAAAAACATGGGATTAGTTTTAAGTAAAATAAAAAACACGAGGAATTCTTCAAGACAAGGGAAAGAACCTACAATTTTTCATGTATTTCCTTTTACAAGTTCTTGATTTCTCCCTTTGACACTTCTGCCCCTGTACTCCTTTTTTGTCCTTCCCACCCTTTTACCTTTGTTAGCAAACCATTTCACTTTGATATAACATTTTCAAATTTGCCTAGGGTATATACACCACTGGCTGTATTGAAAAGGTGGGAACCTTTGCACTGTTCATAGGTAGCAAGTGCTGTCAATAGGAAAACTTTATAGCAGGCAAACATTAAGATTCTTGTCAAAGAAGTCTCTAAAATAGTAATATGTATTAAATACAGAACCACCGAATTACAGAATGGTAGGGGTTGGAAGGGACCTTCAGAGATCATCTAGTTCAACCCCCCCACCAAAGCAGGTTCACCTAGAACAAGCTGCACAGGAATGCATCCAGGTGTGTTTTGAATATCTTAGAAGAAGGAGACTCTACCACCTCTCTGGGCAGCCTGTTCCGGTGCTCTGTCACCCTCAAAGTAAAGAAGTTTTTCCTCATGTTGAGATGGAATTTCCTGTGTTCCAGTTTGTTCCCATTGCCCCTTGCCCTGTCGTGGGCATGACTGAAAAGAGTACAGTGCTATCCTCTTGGCACCCATCCTTTAGATATTTATAAGCATTGATGAGGTCCCCTCTCTGTCTTCTCCAGGCTAAACAGACTCAGGTCTCTCAGACTTTCCCCATAAGAGACGCTCCATTCCCTTGATCATCTTTGTAGCCTTCCACTGGGTTCTCTCCAGTAGTTCCTTGTCTGTCTTGAATTGGGGAGCCCAGAACTGGACACACTACTCCAGATGCGGCCTCTCTCAATGCTGGCCACACCGCTGTTAATGAACCCCAGAATACCTTAAAATTGTGTTTCAACTACTTAGAACTTGTTGCAAATTAGGATAAATTTACATGGCTATGCAAATCTTGGTAAATCTATGCCAGCAGAATAAGGATACTAAACAATTAATACTTTAGACAGATAACCTACATAGCATAACATAGCAGCGTATCTTCTCTGCATAACATCTCTCTGCCCTGACAGTTGTGACACATCACTGCTACACATCTTTTTTACTGGATGATAATTTTGACATTTATGTTGCCAAAAAAATGTTCTCTGGGGAAAAAAAAGGCAAAAAATTTTCAGTCAGCTAAGGCTACCAGAAGAACAGGCAGAATTTTAGCCACTGCCTGTGAAACTGAGTATCTAAGATTAGCCCAATAATGCGACAGGCTGGGGTTCCACTACATGAAGGCAAGTTTCTGATGGTCAGCAAACTAAGATTAATGCCTTTTGAGAACGCAAATCCTCAAACACAATCTTTAAGAGGTTTTGCAGGTAACCCTGGTAACCCTAATTCATCGGGTCTGTGATCTTTATTCCCCCCTACCCACCTTCCATAAGGTGGCAACCCTAAACACATTCTCTCTGCTGTGTTGCATATTTGGTAAATGAGTCTCATCTCAGAAAAGTCTACAGAAGCCCTTACTCCCGCTACCTCATCTCTTGCAACATTTTCTACTATACTAGTAAGCCTGCTATGAGGAAAAGTTGTAGCATTGTGAGTCTTAATTTCATAGATAAAAACAGCTGTCATAAAATGTAACCAAACAAGGGAAAGGAAAAAGAAAAGAAAAGAAAAATTCTCACGTTCTAATACTAAGAAAAAAGAACATGTTTCCATTAGACAATCAAAGACCACTCTCCCATAATTCTTATTATGTCTTATTTCACTGTATCTTATAAATTCATGTAATTTTAAATTAAAGATTGTCAGGAATACATGGACTATGGTGACAGCTGATTTCCTTTCCATTGTCTTGCAGTCCACAAAATGGATCTTTATTAACATACAAAGTAGAAAAAAAAAAAACAACTAGACAGCTTATTCCTGATACATTTTATCATCAAACCAAAGCGATCAGGAGTTATCAATAACTGAAATAATGACTTGGATTTTTCACTTTTATATGGTGTGATTAAAAACACTTTGAGAATAGTAATATGTATACATGGCAATTCTTTTCATAAGCAGCTAAAACTTTATTTGTCTCTGTGTTCTTGTGTGCAAAATAGCAGCAGAGCTTTACGCCCTGAAAGTCACAGGAGAGCTGTGTTGGGAGTATATGTTTTGTATGTTGTGGGGGTGTCACATTTTTATTTGTTGTTTTTGGTTTTTTGGAGGGCTTACCCCCTACTCCCCTCCATCCGTTTAGAAGTCTTTCTGGTCTCTTTTTTAAAGACTACTGGATTAAAGTTCAACGAAGTAAATAGCAGAAAATTTTGTCCGACGGCACATACATAAAACGCTTGATAGCTGAGCTTGTTATACCAGATCAAGTCGTTGTACTTGATTTTGTTTTCAATCAATACCTCACTTACTTAAATAATTTCCTTGTAATCTATTGAGTTTTAAACAAGGGAATGTTACCAAGCAAAAATCTTGTATCTGCTTTCTCTGGGCTCAATTAACTACCATCTGCACAGAGAAGGAGACAGTACTTTACACTGACAGCAGACTATATGAAATTAATTGTGCTCTAGGGTTACAAGTCATATCCTGTTCAATTGTTGTTCTATAAAGAAGTCCTTTCAACTCTTCATACAGCTGCTTACGAGTTTCTGTCATGTGTTCCCTTTGTGATGGTGACAAGAAATCAAACGAAGAGAAGCCAGGTCTCTCATAGTCTTCAACATCTTCTTGCAAACATGCTAGTAATTATAGACCTATAAATATAGACATATGTCATTATGCAGACCTATGGATAACAAATGATATCAGGATTCTAACTTGTGGAAGATGTAACTGGAAAGGAAATGAATATTCACCCAGACACTCAGCACCCAGTACACACAAATCCAGAACCCATCAGAGTTTTGCCTTTGATTTCTGCAGGGACAGGATTTTCTCCAACATGTCTTTATTAATCTCGCTATAGTTCTGCATGAGGGCATGGAATAATCTTATACACACATATTTCTGTAGATTGGTTCTATTCCTTAGATCTCTTTATGCAGGGTGATATATCTTTTCCAAAAAGCAAGTTAACAACCACTAAATTTGGTGATGCTTCTTACTTCTTGTGTTTTCTCCATCCACTGAATATTTAAATTAATGTTGAAGTATCTGTACTACTACATAAAGCACACACGTGAAAATTTGTCAGGAACAGTCAGTCTTGTAAGAGTTTTGCTCTTTGCACAGGTGCCTGATTCAGTTTTTGCTTGATTCTTTCAAGGTCAGAAATGCTTAAGAGGCTTAAGAATTCTAGAGAGCTGTATTTTATCACTTCTAATATGCCTTCTGCCCTTTTTTTATATAATTACCAAAAGCATAAAGAATTTCGGCCATTCACTGAAAAATACTAGTTAAAAGAGCTAAGACTGAAATATCTCATTTCTGTATCACTATTGCATTACCAGTTACTGTGCTACATTATTGATAACTGTGACCAACTTCTTACAACTTCAACCCTAGTTCATGAACTTACATGAAAAAAGTACAACTAATTCAGGACATGTAATAAGAAAACCATTGTATCAGACTATTAAACAGGGTTGTTCTTGAATAGACTTTTATTATTCACTCTGTGAAGCAAAAAAAGTAATCTTAGATATGAATTTGTATTTTCAAGATGTAAAACAAACAAACAAACCACAACCAAACCCAGTAACTCACAAAAAGGAAAAGATGTAGGAGACAGAAAAAGTAAAGAGTTTTTTGTTTGTTTTCAGAAAAGATTAAAAATAGTCTTTAATAGGTATTTTATTAAATGCTTAGTATTCTCTGTACTCTTTGATAAGAGCAATAGACACTGGACTTCGCATCACGATACTTGGTTTCTATTTTCTCAGCTGCTCCGAGACTGACCTTAGGCAAATCATCTCAATTCTCTTAAGTTTCATCTCCGCCTTTCATTCTTTCTTCTCATTATCTCTGTCAGTGCAGCAACTGTATCTTATTGAAAGTAAAATATCTGGAACTACAGATATTCAAGTCTGGTTAAAAGGTCTAGACTATTATACACCTAAGTATACAACTCTATTGCTTTCTTTAAATTTATTTTGCATTAGCTTTGGTGCTTTAGACTTACAAACTTTCTTTTGTGAGATAAGGTCTTTTAATTTGAAAAACTGAAGTTATTAAAAATTCATATTCATAAGGTACCAAATCTCTCATTTAAGTGTGTTTCATATTTTCAATATTAATTCAAAATGGAAGGGTGTCACCATTTGGTTAATCCCCACTCAAATACAACATTGGTGAGTTGCCACTTCTTGGTCTTCAGATTCCCTTGAGACACCAAGACATAAACATTGCACTGCAAATCCTAGGAGACTGAGGTACTGGTGAACTAAGAGTAAACATACCAAAGAGGGTTTGGCATGCTCTATGATACAAAGTTGAAAGCCCCTGAAAGGTATTGGGTCAGAAAAACCCCAAACACCTAGATAAAACACACATGGAAAAATTCTTTTGCAACAGTGTGATCTTTCTAGGTCAATTTACTACTTAAAAATCAAGAAGTAATGCTTAAAGAAAAAGAAGCAGATGAGCTCTTATAACAGCTGTAAGTAAGTGGGGTAGAATGAAGTGTTTAAGATTCTCATTCAAGAACTGTAGACTTGCTGCTGGGAGCATCACCCATAAATAACTGTGGTAACAAATAGCAGCAAATAACAGCTGTGGGTACACCAACTCTGGAAAAAAAGTTTACAAGGGCCATCAATTCTTCATGCTTTAGAGCATAAGCTGATCATCAGCTGACATCCACAAGCAAAATGCCTCATGGTGTCTTTTTACACAGCAAAGTAGATTACAAGCTTTTGTGACTTTGGAACAGCAACCAACATTGAGAACAGCCATTGATACAGTACAGGACTGAGGAGACCATTGCTCCAATTCAAGATTACAATACTTATAATACATGTTGCATCTTGCTTGCAAATTTAAGACTGACAAGATGCTAGGTTACCCACTGAAGCTAATTAAATGGCCTGTACTGAGAAAAATATTTTTAAAAAAAAAATGAAAATTCAAGGCAGAAATAAAAATTTTATCTAATAGAAAAACTTGTTTTTTAAAATCTTACAGGACACATTCAGCCAACTAAGATAACATCAGGTAATTAATGAGATCATTAGAAGACATTCTTCCTTTGTCTACAATCCTCAAAAAGTATGTTTCTCTGAGGACAGTTGAAGTTAGGTAAGTTTTTTCAGTCAAATTAGGAACTGAGAACAGGATTTACCTTGAATAAATACAGTGAATGGGTGAGTTAGCTTTCTGTGGTAGAAACCAGAACTTTTTATCCTATCCACTGCAACAGCTGGTGGGGAAAAAAAAATAAAACAAACCACAAACAAAAAAGTGAAAAGGTGCGTGTTGTTTTTACTCAAGGCCTACTTTCTAGCTAAAAATTCTTACAGCTTCAGTGCCTTGTTTACATAGGCAAAGAACACTGTAGCTCCAGAGGCAAAGTCTTACTACCACTGAAGTGAAAAGACTAGGCTTCCTACAAAGTTGGGTACAAAAGTGGAAAGCCCTGAATGGTGTCAGGCTGGTTTTCATAACTGCATTTTGAATACGATTACCTACTGCAATTCTCACAGGAGTTAAAATTTGCTGTTCATTTTGAGGAGGAGAAAGAAAAAAAAAAGCTCCAAACAAATCACAATGCAGCAGCAGCGGAAGTTAGTGATTATGACAGACTGAGTATAACATCTCCAGCATCACCCTAATAGGCACTTGATGAAACAAAAGAAAACATAAGCATATAATGTAGTTAGAACAACATGCAAAAAAACCCAAAATAAAGATTAAAAGATAGACTTAAGAACTGCATACATATATTATATATGTTTGCAGATATCTAATGCCTTCCATTAACTTAATGGTGAATCACTTGGATTTAAAGCCCTCTAAACAATTGGACATTACGCTGTATGTCATAAATTCATAGTGTAATTCTCCTGTGAATTTGATTTATAGTGATGCAAAATGCACATAGTTGAGAACTGAATGAGACCTTGTTATATACAGATAAGAAAAGCACTGTCAAGCTTTTCCAATGGGAAATTAGGTCAATGTAAGAAACATTCCAGGAGTCTGGCACCCTAAGTGAAACCATGAATGTCATAAAAGAGAAGCTATAAATTATTTTAGAAAACAACTGATTAATGGCATCAACTACTCTTAAAACTCAACACTTAGATTTTTACCCAAACTTATTTTTTAATCTCTAAGAATAGATTAGATAAAGTGGATGACCAATTTATTTTACCTGCTTGCATGTCTCTCTCCAATCAAGACTCATGGGTCCAGAAGAAAAGAATAAACAGAAGAACTTAATCATATAGCCCAGTGAGAAGGAAATAACTGCAGAAGACTGGGCAAGAATGTCTTTGGTCTCCTTTTTCTAGGAACTATTTCTGTTCTTCTTCTTTGTTATTATTTTTATCATTAGGATAAAGAACATTGTGACCACAGAAAAAAGACTTCATAAAAAAAACCCTTTTTGGGTACTGGTTATAAACCAGTAAACTACGTGTGCTCATGAATGCATCTGGGCACTGGAGCCAGGTGGCAATGAGCAGTGACCATTGATCCTAGCAAGTTAGTTTCCAGAGCTGTGTGCCTGTATGCAGAATTCCTCTTGAAATGGTGCCTAGCAAATTCTAATGCTCATCTTATACTTTATCTTCTCTAAATAGAGACAACTCCACTGAGAAAGGAAACATTTTATGGTGTTCAGTGCACATCAGAGGTTCATCCTGCTTCAGAAATGATACTGTGTTCTTCGTCTGCCCCCCCAGAAATAAGTCCCTTAGGGTGCTTTTTTATTTCACAAATACTACATTTCAAGGAGATGAACCAGATGAATAGGCAACGCCCTCTGAAGTTTTTCTTTCTTTATCTTCGCATTAACATATTTGAATACATAATATAACATTCATTCTAAGAGTGTTTTTTACTAATTAGAAGCTTTATTGTTATATTGATATTATAGCTTCCCAAAAGGGGTGGAGGGAGTAGGAGGAAGTTGTACAACTGTATAACTAATGTACAACTAATACTTCTTTTTCAGAACCCAACTATCACCAGAATACTTTTTATTAGAACAGATCTGTAGGAGGTTTTACTAGCCTCTAAAGAATGCATGTTAATAGCTTTGTAAAAAACATGCAGCCATTATATGATGCATACAGCTAGAACAAAATCATCATGCCCAAACACCAAGAAATAACCCTTTTCTAACAAGTAATATTCAAATAGAACTAAAGAGTGTCATTTGT
This sequence comes from Arenaria interpres, assembly GCA_013399435.1. Classification (NCBI taxonomy): domain Eukaryota; kingdom Metazoa; phylum Chordata; class Aves; order Charadriiformes; family Scolopacidae; genus Arenaria; species Arenaria interpres. Next base: position 11,660 of record VXAK01002956.1, on the reverse strand, counting down.
TATTAAAAGCAGCAAAATAGAGAAACAAAATCAAACAAAACGTATTCCCAAGAGACAAACATTTCATGCTTCAGAATGCAGCAATTGCAGCCTAAGAGATTTAAAGCTTTGCTAAACAGTTTTATGTTCACATTTAGAAGCAAATGCTTTGAGAATGCCAATGACTACTGATGCAAACTGATTTTCATACTGAGTATTGCAGTCTGATGTACAATTCTGGAAGCTGGTCTGTCTTTCTAATCTACTCTGGAAAAATACTGGCAGAACACAGTGGAAACGCAATACTCTATCTTTTGTATGCAAAAAGTAGTAGAATACTTCAGTCCTTCCTTAAATTATTATTTATTCAAAGCTTTATTTGAATGTGAAATACTGTGACCATGGCTGAATCAATTCCTATGCACATTGCTCAGATCCAACACTATTTCAAATATTTAAATGAGTGGTTTTCTTTAGCACAGGATTAGAAAGTACATCTTCATATACTAGTAAAGGGAATTATGCTGCTCAAAACAGACCTACTTAAAATAACCCTTCCATTTCTCTATGTAAGCTCAATAACATGGCTTGGTAATATTTATACTTCAGCATACATGCAGAAATACCAATGACTTTTTGGACTCAAAATCCGCTACTAAATACTGCCATAAAGCAACTGCCTCTTTGTATCTACAGACACACCCTCATCCACTGATAAAACTAGCAGTGAACTTATCTAGGAAAATATTTCAAAATGTTTTGTCAAGTTACCTTGAATTATCTTCAGTAGTACAGGTACAAGACAGAAAATTAGACAGGCCTCACCCACAGCTCCTGGCAGAAGCCCTGCCCCCTCCCAGCAGCCTCAGGGGCCGTTTAGCCCTGGAAGTTACTCCTCTCTCCAGTCATCCGCTCTGTTGTGATTGGCTGGCAGGAATGTGCATTTCCCCCCCTTCTCCCCTTAAGTTTACACCAGAAGTACATCTCACCCAGGCAGTCCTTCCCCTTCGTACACAAGGTGCGCCATTTTGGTTTGGCGGTCATTTAATACTAGAGAGCTGTTGTTGTGTCAAATGTCATACTGCTTTGTGATTGGCTGATGGTATTTCCTGACACTAATACACAATGACATGGTCCTCAGGAATATCGTTTAGTGATTTTTTCTTATTTATTTTTTTGTCAGAGTTAGATTGATGGTTGGACTAGATGATCTTTAAGGTCCCTTCCAACCTAGACCATTCTATGATTCTGTATGTTCTCAGGCAGCACAGTGATTGGCTGGCAGGACAGGCTTCCCCTACCAGTGTACCCGGAAGCACATCAGAAAAGGAAGCGTCCTGTCATTGTATGCAATGAGGCCCCCACTTTCAACAGGATAGTTCACCATGTGTTTTTATACTTTGTGACTGGCTGGCAGATGCTTCCTTACACACATGCTCTCAGGCAGCCCTGTTATTTGTTGTCTGCTTCCTTTGGACAAGGAAGTGCTCAGATATAAAAAAAAAATAGGTATTTATATCTGATACATACATAGAAATATATATAAAGGAATGTACAAATAATTATAAACAGAGACACTGTTTTTAATATGCACTTCTATATGTCTATATAGGTGAATATATTTTTATTTATATATGCATTTATAAAGCTCTAGACATTAAATACATATACCCATAAAAACATAGATTTAAAATGGATAAAACGCTATTTCCTAGGAGCCAATGGAATGAATTATTAAAACTTAAATGTTAATAGGAATTAATTAAAAAAAAGGCAAGTTCAGGGTCCTCCACTTCACCAGGCTGCAGAGAAAGCCCTCACATGTCTGCAGTGGGGGCAATGCTTCAGAAGGAGGTGTCCCAAAAAGCTAGGAGGGGCATGGAGAGTTGGGAACATGACTGAGGGCTGTGGCCTCCTCATAGGAAGCCCGCCTAGGGGGCCCTGGTGTAAATCCCATCATGTACAAAAAATAGACCAGTCCTTTGAGCCAGATTCAGAGGTCCCTGCATCCAGGCCCAGCCCAAAAGGATGCAGTGTAATTGGGGTAGACTTTGATTTGCATGGCAACAGACAGGCAACACTGCCTGCAAAAATGGAAAACCAGAACAAAATACCAGCTTCAGAAGAGCATGTATGTGGGGACAATAAGGAAAAGACCCAAAGGGGATCGCCAAAAAGACCACATGAACCAGAAGAACCAGTCAATGGGACCATGAACCACAAGCTAGATTTTGAGGTGTCACGCACAAGGGCAGCATGGGGGGGACTCCATTTCACCATGGTTGTGGGGGATCCAACTGCCTGTAAGACCACTATGGGGTGTAGACTGGTGCTATATATGTTTCCTTGTCCTTAGGCTGCAAATAGGAAAGAGCTGTCATTTGAGGCTGTCCTGATTACTGCAAAAGCAGCAAAACCCAAGCTTTGGAACACAGACCACAGTCACATTCTTTTGGAGACCACAGCTACTGCAGAAAGAGTAAGTGGGTCAGTAAAAGGAATGGGGGTGTTGCAGAGCTCAAAGACCATGATAATTACCTGGTAAAGAGGAGCAGCTGGCAAGATGCTGGTACTAAAAGGGCTAGCTGTGTAACATTGGTACATCTACTATTGTCCTGCAGTAGCGGTGCAGTGTAACCCTGTTTAGAGTTTGGTTTTGATATCTATGGCAGTTTTTGTAGCATTTCAGAAGTAAAAGAATTACCAGATTTAATAGGACTGTGTAGTAGCAGTTGTGGTGTTCAGGCTGTCGTGGAGCATTCAGTGAAGTTGTATCTTCACTTCTATGCAACCTTCAACAATGTTGATTTGTTTAAGGGATTCCAGCAAAGTTCAGAAGTCTTTTGGGTTCTGGGATGTCGTGGTTCAACCCCAGTAGTCAGCTAAGCCATACACAGCCACTCACTCACTCCACCTGCAGTGGGACGAGGGGCAGAATCAGAAGGACAAAAGTGAGAAAACTTATAGGTTGAGATAAAGGAAGTTTAATAGGTAAGGCAAAGCTGTGCAAGCAAGCAAATAAAAATAAAGAATTAAATTCACTCCTTCCCACTGGCAGGCTGGTGTTTAGCCACTTCCTGGAAAGCTGAACTCCATCACACATAATGGTTACTTGGAGACAAATGCCATAACCCAGAACATCCCCCTTTCCTTCTTCCTTTTCCTCAGCTTTTGTTGCTGAGCATATTATGGGATATCCCTTTAGACATTCTGGGTTAGTTGTCTGGACTGTGTCCCCTCCCAACTTCTTGTGTAACCCCAGCCTACTCATTGGTGGGCCAGTGTAAGAAGCAGAAGAGGCCTTAATGCTATATAAGCACTGCTTAGCAATAGCTAAAACACAGGTATGTTATCAAGAATTTTAGTCACAAATTCGAAACATAGTACCATACAAACTGCTGTACCAGCCAGACCCAGTATACGGTCAAAACAATTTTGGGTCTCAAAACAGTAATAAAACCTGTAATGGAGTAATGATTTAAAATTATATTTATAGAAAGGTTTTCATTAACAGAAGTGACTCCTTCCAGTTTCTTGAAAGAGTCAACAAGCGTGTGATTAAGGCAGGTCTGGCTGATAAACTTGAATTTCTAAAAGATACCAGTAGTCACTGAAAGCTTTTAAAGATAAGCAGCCTGAGAGAACAGAGCTATTGATAGCTAAATAATTGGTTAGAAGTTAAGAAACAAAAGGTCAGAGTAATTTTCGTTTTTCACAGTGAGGGAGATAGCTGCTAGGATCACTAAAACAATCCCTGCTAGAACTCATGAAGTTCAGCAGTCATAAATGATGTAGAAAAGAGGGTGAGGGTGAATAGAAGATGAGAACATTTTCAGATGGTAATTGAAAAGACTGAAGATGAGGGACGAGAACAAAGTATTGCAGAAGACTCATGTAAGACTTAGTGACTGTGCAAAAAAAAAAAAAGTGACTAATAGGTGTACTAAAGATCCATGTGAAGTGTTGCAAACAAAACAAAAAGCATCACTACAACGTCATAAAAATCCGTGCTGTGCCTTAATACCAATGATGAATGACTAAGTAGTTTGGGATTCTTTAGCTTAAGGCAAAGAAATGATGGACATGAGATACCATACAAGTCTATAAGGTCATGAATGGCAGAGTGTAATTTTCCCGGTTAAATAAATGTGAAACACCAGGTAGAGATGGCATTTTCAAAAAAAATGAAAGGAGGCAACTCCATATAAAATCTTTAGCTAACCTGTAGAACTCCATGACAGGTTTTTAAGTATTTTAAAAGCATTGAGACTCAGTGGAAGACTAGGAAGGGATACAGAAATCCTTAGAAATCTATTAAATATGAAGACATCTCTTTGAGCTTAGAAAGTATCAGACTGACATAGTCTTGTCAGTGTGAGGTGATATGGATAGGCTGAGGTGATATGCTGGAAAACTATCACTGCATGCTTGTTCTGGTTTTATATTCTTTACTAGGGTTCCATGTTTGACTGCTGTCAGAGATAAGATCATGAGCTAAATGTACTTTGGTGTAATGAAATATGGCCATCTTATGTTCCTATGGCTGGTGGTGTTTCAATTAAATCAGATAAAGATAACCAGGGCTTCATGTAAGTTCTACCTGGAAAGTGTAGTGAGTTACTCAAAAATGATTAAAAGGCTTTTACATTAAAAAAAAAAAAAAAAACATTGTTCAATAAGGATAGTTATATTTTCAGCTGCGAAAGCTCTGTTATTAAGAAACTCAAGTTAATGAAAAGGTTTATATACAGCCCTTCACCCTGTCCCTCCTTCCTACCAGCCAGTTCAGCAATGTCTGTAGAACTTTCTTAGATGGAATTTTTTCCTTCTACTGTCTCTGAGTCTGTCACACAACTCCATGATCCTTTTGTGAATGTCTTAGTCTCTGCATAAATTGTAAATTCTGGGGGATATGCCATAATCCTATACTATATGTAATATTTTGCAGTCTTCTGGAATAACCAACAGTCCTCATAGAAGAATAAATACACCCAGCTTAAGAAAAAGTTTCCCATGTTCCTATCACTTCAATTGTTAACAAAAATTTGAAAAACAAATCACCTGCCTTTTTCAGCTTCAAAGGATGAAAACATCTGAAATAAAGAATGGCAATGAAAGTGAACTTTTTAGTGCTTTTCCCAAACATTGAAGTTTTTCTACAGAAGAATATTGTTGAAAGGTTAATTTTCCTAAATTTTTTTTTTTTGTCTATGCTCAGGAGTATCGTGAGCTCTTACAAAGAAAAAGTTTAATGAAAATTAACACTTGGATAAATGAAAGAAGGGAAGAAAGCCCACAAAGTAAATTATCAGTAGAATTAGACATCAGTGAATTTTAATAGAGTTTAGATGATTTCAATTAATTTTTTATATCATATTCTAGATACGTTGAAAGTCTGGAGTTATCTAATGATAATACTCAAATGGAAAAGAAAAGTAAAAAAAAAAAAAATGGAAAAAACGTTCTTTCTCTTCCTATTCAAATAATATGCAGAAGGGAAAATTATTTCATGGCATGACATGTGGTACTGATAAGGCATGAAAAATAATAGAATGCCTTTATAGGTGTTTTGTAAAACTGTTCAAACTTCAAAGACTTTCATAGAAGTGGGAAGACTCCCATTTCATAATTCTCCTAGATTGTGCAGCCAGGAAAAGAAAGCATCAGCAGTTACACAGTAATGATAAGGCTGGTTAGGGAATACTGTGATTTCAGAGATACTTTGAATAGAACTTTTTTGAGTGAGATTTTTTTGTAGCTTGAAGAACAGATACAGCTGAGAAAGGTTACTATCAGATGTTCAGGTCATGTTTAAAAGAGCTATAACTGAGTCACGTTGCCTCATGATGATCATTGCCTCTAAAGACATACTGGAAATACAGGGCCAGTTCCTTTTGATTGAGACAATATTTGTTATTTCAAGGTCAAATAAACATAGAAAAGGAAATACAGTTTCAGTATTCAGTAAATTGAAGGCTGTCTGTATGAGGTAAGTAGTTAGACAAGGATATAGGTAGGTAGAATCCAAATCTTGTTGAGCCATCAATAAAGTACAGCAGTTATATTTTAAAATCAGTCAAATTAGGTCAAAGGATAAAAAAAACGCAGGACAAATAGACTTTATAATTCTGGTACAGAACTAAATAAGACAGTTGTGTTTGGTCCCAGCCTTTCCTTTAATAGGAGAAAGATAGAAAAATCACTTTCTGTTTTAGGAGGAGCTTGGGGAGTGGCAGGAGGGGTGTCATTTGTTTAGTTTTGCACAGGATGTAGTGATGCTGCTTCTGTGTTAGATCCATGCAAGGGTAAAGTAAGAGAGTGTTTTGAAGGCTTAGTCCTGCCGCTTCCTCTCCTCCTATTTTCACATCCCTTTTTCATTGTAAAAATGAAAAAAGGAGAACATTATAACACCTTCAAGGAAATAAAATCTCTCTTCTACATTGCATATTTCAGCAGTTCTTTTATAGAATTTAAAAATTGACTGTAACATAGCATAAGTGACCAGAAGTCCTTGTCTTAACCACATCTTCACAGAATATCATAGCCAGATTAGTTAATCTGAATAGCAGTTTTACCTTCTACAAACTGTTATCACTGTGACACATGATAAGTAGTCGGTGTTCACCAGGAAGGTCTTTATTTTGTTCAGTATATTTCTATATAACCTCTGCTGGAAAGATTGATTTAGAATCTTCTCAATTCCATTTTCAAGCAATCTTGCCTTGTGATGAGGATAACCATTTCTCGATCTTTATGTACAGTAGTGTCACATAGCACAAGAAAAAAAAGTTCTATTTCCACAGTACAGAAAATTAGAACATAGAGTTTAACACTTACTTGTCTTAAATTCCAGCTTCTGAGAGAAGTATGTACTTGTTATATATATACTAAATTTTAAAATATATTACCTTTACATTCTGTTTATAAATCACATTTTCCCTCTATAAAAATCTAATACACAATAACCATCAATTGTCCTTCAACAAAAATGATTCATCCTTCATCTACTTTCTTATGATGGTCTTCATCCACACCGCAAGGCTTCTCAGATGCCGCAGTACAATGCAACTAAAGCTCCCTTTGAGTTACCTCAAACTCTTCCAAAAGGTTATATAAATTCCCATCTTCAGATCCCCGATAAAGTCCATACAAATACTCTGAGGCAAATATCCAGTATGAAGTAAATGAAGGCCACAGAATCACCTCCAGAACTGTATGGACCTCATTTATGCATAATGCTTAACTGTTATGTTGCCTCATGGATCTGCTCTAGTCTCCTCACAGCTTTTGCAAAACGTGTTGGAGCAGGACAGCCCTCAGTGATTTGAATAAAAACCAGCTGTGCCATGTGGTCTCATGTGGAGGGATCACTTTCCACCCTTCACTGCTTTGACAGCATAGACAGAGAGAGGGAAGTAGTTTCCATGCAATGGAAACCTGGACATCCTTGAACTGTTGGTAACTTTCATTCAATAACCCTCCCTGACCCCCTTCCATCCATATATTTGTTGCTGATTTAAAATCAGCCTGATTGTCATCATCATCATCTTTACTTTGTAAGACATGCATTACTTTCATACAACTATTCAGTGTGGCCTTATGTTATATTTCTTTTTCATTAGCAACTTAAGTTGCAAGAGGATACTTAGGAAGCCTTATTTTATCTCCAGCTATGACACTGCAGAGGTTAATGTGGCTGTATTCAAAGCTCTTCTAAGATAGGAGTTTGCTTTTTATAGCTATCCTTTTCAGTTGCATCACCTTCCCTTTCCATGACCTCTGTTGGAGCTTACTGTTGTGTTTCTTTCCACCAAGACAATGCTATTACGGGATAATGGGCAATACTTGCTGTATTGGGTAATATGATAATTATTTTCCTGTAAAAAATTCAATCTTGATTACTGTCTATTGTTTGTGGTATTCTCCAGTAATCTAACCTTTCTGAAGGTCCCCAGGAGTAATGGACTTAACTAGAAATCCAACACTGCCTAGACTGGAGGACTGCTTTGGACATAAACCAAGCAATTAGTTATTATGTGTTCTTCATGACTTGGTCATCATGGAATTTGGAAAAGCTACCCATATATGGCTTCATGTTGGTTTTTTCCACCTGTGCAAAGTCACAGGAGAGGGTATAAATAAGGCTTCCTTAGCTACTTCAGATATTCTACTGGTATAAAAAAAATATGTTGCTTCTCTGCTTCAGTACATGAGTGGATTTTTCTCTCCACCCTCCATTTTTCCCTGTGTTTGTTTGTGATAGCAACTTTTGATACTCTTAGGGTTTTGGTCATTGCAAAACAAATTTGCAGGACAGTCTGTGTGAAAATTGAAGCATGACATATCCAGTTTAAATCTAAACGGGTTACTATGACTACAGATTTATCTAGCTGGAACAGTGATACTACTTTTGGTACAGCAGTTAATTTTGCATGCTGTGCTAAATGTGTATTGTATCTAAACTGTTCTGGTTCTGGGTGAATAAAGGAAACCCTGACTACAAAACTATTGATAGTAGTGCCTGTTTGGACAGAAAGACTTAACTACATACACAGATACAGTTGAGCTGTCACAGTGCAATGTACTATTACATCCAAAGCTAACCTCTCTGGAAAGTGTTAAATGCATTTATGTATTTCACCCTGTAGGCATTCATTGGTTGTTCTTCCTACTTAGAATATGACAGATAGAGGTGAAATTCCTAAGTAGGGCATAATTTGAAGCATGGCTTCTGTCAGAATAATATCCACCTTCTTAATCCTGCATAAGAAACAATACCATCTCTGATTTTTATTTACTTATTTATTTATTTTCCAGACAGCATTTTAAGAGAATGTGAGAATTCACTTCACAACTTTTCTCAGGTTCCTACTTTAACCTTCTTTGTCTGGGTTGCTTTTCTGGGCAGCTTTAAGCACATGCAAAGACACTACAGAAATANAGATTTATCTAGCTGGAACAGTGATACTACTTTTGGTACAGCAGTTAATTTTGCATGCTGTGCTAAATGTGTATTGTATCTAAACTGTTCTGGTTCTGGGTGAATAAAGGAAACCCTGACTACAAAACTATTGATAGTAGTGCCTGTTTGGACAGAAAGACTTAACTACATACACAGATACAGTTGAGCTGTCACAGTGCAATGTACTATTACATCCAAAGCTAACCTCTCTGGAAAGTGTTAAATGCATTTATGTATTTCACCCTGTAGGCATTCATTGGTTGTTCTTCCTACTTAGAATATGACAGATAGAGGTGAAATTCCTAAGTAGGGCATAATTTGAAGCATGGCTTCTGTCAGAATAATATCCACCTTCTTAATCCTGCATAAGAAACAATACCATCTCTGANGGAGAAGTGAGTTTTGTTGCATTTTGGACTGGGATGACCTGCAATATTGCTGAGTTGCTCTCTTCTAATTGATCTCCTGTTTTGGGGAGGGAGGGCTGGGTAGGATTTTGGTGTCAGTATTTTTCTTCTTGAATCCTTGAACTACTAACTGTCCCCATTTCACCAGCTACCCTTTTGTCTGTGTTTTTACTTTTCTTAGCGCTTGCTTTTTCACACCTCAGCAACAGTTTTCTCAGTAAAACTGATCCAAAGTCACGCAGCTGCTTTGAATGAAACTAGACCTTAAATCACAGACAGCTGAAAAGGGCTGAGTGTGGGGCTATTTCAGATTGAACAGGGTTGGTTCTTCAGCTGAGTAGCAGTTCCTGAATATCCAAACTATTGCAGTGATTCAGTTCCCCAAACATAGATATGTAATGGTCTGTGAGATGTCCTAGTATATCCGCCTGGATTCTGGCTATCAGTCAATATAAGTGCCACCTCCTGTATATTCTATGAGACACCTGATTGCTCTCTGTAGATAATTTGAATGCTAAGGGCCTCTCAAATATCTCTGGACTTTACTCGGAGCTTGAACGCTTCATTCATATTTAGACACCTGCATTTATACTCTTAAACTGAAGTGTCTAGAATCTGCAACTGAAACCTACACTTAATTTTTACTACCCTTTAGATTAATCCTATTCTCAGTCACAGCATTATACTGTAAAAATTATTTAAATTGCCTGTTTGAATAATATCCTGAAATATTTTTGTGTGTGTGCAATGTATATTATGCATGACAATGAGAAATTTAGTTCTTTGCTTTTTATGCCAACGGCATGGAGTTTAGCACTACAGCACAGCAATTGCATGGTGCTGATTTCATGAAAAATGGGGCATCTCCTAATAACTCCTTCCTCTGTTGTGCAACCAGTTGTCAATGGAGGTACCTATGTTCCTTGCTTAAGCAGCAGCTGTGACGAAAGGGCACATTTAAATTAGACATAAACTCATGAATGCATGTCATCATTTATCACTTTTTAAAATACAGTGTAGTTTCCTGAAATATTTTGGGTTTATATTCGTGACAAATTTGCAGACTACCTATCTGAGGGCAAGCTCTGTAGAACAGTGATTAATTCTTGTTCATTTTTTAAATAAGTCCTAATTCTCCATGTAGTTTCTATAACAGGAAAAAAAAATATCCTAGAAACTTGCCTTCAGATAATTTCCTAAATGAAATGTCACTAAAAAAAACAGCAAAACTTTACATTTTTTCTAACACAAGTTTAGACAAACTTTCATATTTATTGTAGAAGTAAAAGATGAATCTGGGAATGTTTACTCTTTAGATAGTGAGATAATTATTTGCAATTACAAAGTTTGCAATTTAAAATTCAGAGATTGAGCACAGTTTCTGCTAACAGCTCTTCAATACAATACAAATTTTGACAAACACTGAAGGGCAACATCAAGGATATGACTTGATAGAAAACCTTCAACTAACAAATATAAAATAGGAAAAGAGATATTACTTGATTTTTTAATTTATTTCTTTTTTTTAGAGAACTGTAGTGCAAACATTTTTCATGTTAAGCATGTATACATGCTATTAGTGTTAACTGGTCCCAAAAGAGTTGATTCAACCTCTTGGGGTTTTTAGGTCTGCTTCCTCGAACTTTTCAGCAGTCATTACATTCTGAAGTAATTTTAACTTTTCCAAAATTCTGCCAAAAGTTTTATTTGAATGTTATAAAAACTACTGTCAGTTTGCTTATACTGTGAGTGGATATCACATCCTTTTAATATTTTTGTTTTCTGAAAGTATGAAACAGTGTTACAGTTTCTGCAGACTGACTAAAAGACTCCTGAAGCTGAAGGATAACACTCACGACAACAAACATTTTCAGTCTGCAAAAAAACACTATCCCTGTTACTTTCCATGTCAAGTGCATGAGGTGCAAAAACCTATCTTTTGTCTGCTCAGTCGTGGAAAAGGAAGTGACAACTGCAGCATTTTACAGCTCATGACAGTGTCAGAAGCAAAGTCAGTAAGGAAGAAAATCCAGAGAAAAAAAAATCCCTCACAATGTGCACTTCATTGAAGAGAAATAAGAAAGAACAAGGACACATCTCTGCAGTGACAGCAAACACATGAAAATAACAACAGAAGAAAATACAAATAAGCAAAGGCAAAACAAAAAACAAAACGAGTTTCACTGGATTATATATGTACTTAGAAAAACATATAAGCACCTGGAAAAAAAAAATGCTCCTGGAAACTAGGTAAAAGTTGGTAAAATGAAAGTTGGTGGAAGTTTAGATTATGAGCTGGACAGAGCCGGGGG
>VXAK01002953.1:43987-57226 GCA_013399435.1 Arenaria interpres | reverse complement strand
GCGGCGCGCGGGGCAGCGCGAGCGCCGCGGCGGAGGCAGGTGAGGGAGGGGTTCGGGCCTGCTCGGGAGCCGTCTCTCCGGTGGGTCTCACGGGCACCTCCTGTGTTTTACCCCTCGGTGGAACCATCCCTCCGCATCCCACGTGGGCTGCTCAGCGCCCCGCTTCCCCTCAGGGACCGGCTCCCCCACACACCTTCCCCTCAGAGACCGGCCCCCGGCGCTCTCCCCTCAGGGGCTGGGCCCCGGCGCCCCTTTTCCTCTCAGGGATCGGCTGCCCGCAAACACACCGTTCCCCTCAGGGACCGGCTCCCCTTCCCCTCACAGACCGGCCCCTCGGGGTCAGCCTGCGCCTTCCAGGCCGTTCCCCCTGCCTGGGGTCAACCGCCTTCCCCTCTCTCCTCCCAAATCACTTCTTGTCTCCATCCCCTTCTGAGGAGCCAAGGGCTGCCCCCGCGAGGCCTCGCATCACTCCATGTACCCGCTAAGCTCTCCCCCCTCTCCCCCTCCATCCAGTGAAGCACTGCTCCCCCTCTCTTGGTGACCCGCTGCTCCCCTTCCTTTTTCTTCTTCCCTTTTTTCCTTATTTTTGCACGTATTCCTTCCCACCCCCTCCTCTGCAGGGGGTGCCCTGTGCCTGCTGCTGGAAGGTGGTGGTTTATGGGGTGGTGGAGGTGCTCTCTGGGGGAGCGGTGTTTGTGAGAGGGTGGTGCAGAGTGAGGTGGGAATGCTTTGGTTGCTTTGTCTGTTTCATTTCAAGAGAACACGCTTGAATTTCCCTGTTATAATTGTCTATCTGTAGGGCTGGAGACTGAGATTTAAACTCAGGAGTCTGAAACATCCCTGAATTAAACACAATAAGCACTAGATTTACCTAGAAATGTTTTATTTCCTTGCTGAGTAAAATACTACTTCTGATTCATTATCTATCCTATTGTATAACCAATGTCTATCCTGTGTTAGAAAATTTGTACGTATATGTTTTCTAAGAACTAATGGTTTCCATGAGCTATTTGAATCTGTCAAGCAAAAATCTGTAAGAGCTGGTAATTGAGGACTTAGTATTTGGCTGGTGGGGGGGGAAAGTGGCCTTGAATTTCCACTGTAAAGCCCGAGAGCCATAAATCATACTCGCATCATCAGAGGCAGGAAATTCACTGCCTGAAGTACTCAGATAAATAGATAAATTAAACCAAAGCTCTGGATAGATAATGATTGCCATTTATGGAACAGCAACCCTAAGTTTTGAATGACTGCATTTCTGCATGCAGTTGCTCAGTGACCTCTGCAGAGGGCAGAAATGAACTGGTTTAGAGTTAAGACTTTTAAAGGGAAATTTTTAGTCTCTGTAGACATAAAGCCAGTGTGTAGGGTACCATGGCGACTGATGCTCTATAAATAACTAGGATGGGGATAACACATGCCCCGGTTGAAAGGCGCTGCTGAACTGCTGCATACCTGGAGAGTGTTGCAAACAGGAACTCTCCTCATTTCTCAGGCATGAGGAAAACCTACAATAACTGCAAGGGGTTTTTAAGTATTGCCTCTGTTGCTGTGGGGATGAAACAGAGATACCCTCGGGCTGAGTTGCTATTTAAATGTGAAATACTGTGTTGCTCTGAATGAAAAGTAGCTGATCTGTATGTACCCTTTGCTTGGTTAGGGGGAACGGGGTTTGGTTTATGCTGATTTAAAATATGATTTTTATTCATCTATTTATTGCCCTGTAGTTCACTGGATAGATAAGATGGCTGCTCTTGAGAAACACCCAGACCTGAGGCTCCAGCAGAACAATCCATCGGGTAAGGACAATCCTTTCTTTATAGCCCTGCTGTTGTCGGATTCTGTTTCAGTTTCTCTGAGGAGACATATGGCCCTGAGAAGAGTTTTTTACCAAAAGTTTTTTATTAAAAAAACCCAGGGTTTTATTCCTGCAAAATAAAACAATTGCATGGGTATGCAAGGGTAGAGAGAATGAACCTCTCTCTTGGGTGACAACTAATAAATTGGGAAGAATTTTTAGTAGTTAATGCAAAAATGTATCTTTACCAATATTGCTATGTGCCAACAGTGCTGCTGCTCTTTTTAGTTTGAGAGCGTCAGCTGGGAGTAATAGTACCAAACTTATCAATATTACCAAATTTACTGCTTTTGTATTCTGAGTTCCGTAGCAAGATTGATTTTCAGTCTCCTGTTGATATTATTTGACCCCGTGTTTGCTGCCATTTCCTTTTGTGAGAGATTTCTTTAGCAACAGTACAGGGAGTCAAGCAAGGATCGGTTTGGGGTTTGGTAGCGCAGGTATTTAGATATGACTTATTTAGGTGTATTGAAAGGCTTTTCAGTGTTGGCTAAGACATAAATACGCCTGGCTGTTTCTCTCCAGATCCCAGCAGCAGTCAGAAGAGTCATTTCTTGGAGACTGATTGGAAGACACCCATGTTGTCTGCGAAGTTCCAGAGCCACATCAGTCGCTGTTCAAGCGTGGCCGACAGCGGGGATGGGGGCATCGGGACCTCCTGCTCAGACAGCACAGAAGGTGATGGCCAGTATGGGATCATGCAGTAACAGCCAAAGACTTTTAACTTTTCTTAGAAGACTGAGAAGTATTAAATAGCCCAATATCACTGAACCCTAGAATGTAAAACCTGGGGAAGAGCAGAATTTGTACTGATGTTTAGAGACTATTTCTAAACGGTGCCTCAGTATATAGATAAGCTGCCTGAAATGTATACAAGTGATTAAGGGACTTGCAGGTTCTCTAAGCTGGTTTGGTTATCTTCTAACTGTAGTAAACATTTTTAACTGACTAAAAGAGCCACCTTGCTGATTTGCTGGTTCCTGTTGACCAACAAGCGATTTATCAGCAAGTCTGTTGTGTGATTTTTATGATTTTCTTTTAGAAATAATTTTTAGGTGCCTCTAGAGACTTCAAGTGAGTGTGCCTTTGTGTGTAAGTCTCCTCGGTGTTAGAGCTGTGTGCTTCTCACTGAAGAATGCTGCAGCCTTGCCGTCAGCTGAGGCGCGTTCTGTGAAACTGCTTGTCCCAGCAGTTCTTTTCCACCTGTATTATCATCTTCATCCGTGAAAGTGACATAAACCACTGTTGATTCACTGATGATCCTTTCAGCAGCGAGGAATTTTGTGTTGTTCTTTCAAAAGAAAACAAAAAGGATTTGTGTGTTTCTCAAGCTGCCTTTTGGATGAGCCAGAGATCTTAATATGCGAGTTGAAGTGAAGGCTTTTTAGAAAGTCTGGCTTGTGGAAATATTGCTGGAAATATTACTAGAGTACGTGTTTAAATGTCCCATCTGGCTTCTCAGGATAACAAAACATCCAATTGCATGCTGAGGGCAGGGGAGATAGTGGAAATCTCGGAAGTTGCCCTTGGGGATGTTTGTAATGTTGTAGTCTTGTTTGTAAGAGCTGAGGCTAAATTGCGGCACTGACAGCTGACCAGGGCACACTGACTCTCAGGTCAGTACGTTATTCAGAAATGTTGTTGTGACAACCCTTAGCACGCTCAAGGAACTGATTGCAGCATCCGCACGTGGCGTGCTGGTCAGGGAACTCGAGTTCCTGATAGCGATACTGGGGTATAAATTTAGGGGCTGTAAAAGGAAATGGTACTGTCTCTTCTGTTTGCCAAGGTGAACGTGCTTGTGACAGCTTGGGAGCATGGTGTTCTCTGGAGTTCCAAGGCACAGACGAGTAATGTCTAAGAGATTTTCTCCCCTTCCTGCTCATTTTTTGAGGAGAGGGCGTTGTGCCTTTATTGTGACAGTTTTCCTGCAGTTTGATGGTCTTTGCAGAAATCTGGTTTTGGTCATATTGAAATAGTAACCTTTTATTCCTTCTTATAACAATGCTTTGAGGTAACAAACAGGTGGAAGGGTGACATTGGAGTCCTGATGTTGGGTTAAAGGAACACCGTATGGGAATGGGCCTTCAGCCAAACCCATGAAGAAAACAAACTTGTTTGTCTCAGAGAAACCTGGAATTACCGCGATACACAGTGTGTCGGGACGAGGCGTGGGAACAGGCACTTTGCTGTTTGCCTTTCTCAGCTCTTGAGCTGTTGCTGTATTGAAATCTGAGAGTTGCTAAGAATAACCCTGTATTTCCATGTAGCCAGGTTTGGTGCCCGTCTGACAGGACGGGCTCACGTTGGGGTGCGTGTGCTGAACTTTATCTCATTTCCTGTGGCAATAAGGTGAGAGCTATTACTCTAGCCTCTAGAAAAAGCTCTTTTGCTGCAACGTCCTGGAGGAGTTCGAAGGTCAACTACTTGTTCTGCTGTTTTGCTATGTTTGGAGCTCATCATGGGCTTAGCGAAGGCTCCCGTTAGCTTGGGTTATGGTTCAGAGTCGCTGAGTTGCGGGACGGGCAGAACAGAATCAAGGTCTCGATGTTCAGCTGAGTAAGTTTCAGCCTTTTTATTCAATTTAAAGGACTTGATTTCTAAACCTATAGAAAGATAACCTTATTGATTTAAGATTATACTGGAGTAGTTTAAAACAAGGGATTAGAAACGTGTACTGAACTAAACTTGGATTCTCTCTGTGGTTTACAGTGGTAGGAAAATGTCAGCAGGCTTCTGAAACTTGTAGTGAGTGGGAACATAGGTGTGCCTTAGTCTTGCTGCTGCTGCTTAAGAGAACATGTTCAGGGGGAAAAGAATTGGTTTTGAAAGTTCAGCAGAAGAGAGGCTGTTTGTGTCAGGCTGTTTTCAGGACTGTAATTAGAGCATCACACTACTTCTTCTTTCCCTAGAATTTTGCAATTCCAGTAACGGTTCCTCATTCCAACCCATCAAAACCCAAGTGACCATCCCAACAGCCCATGTTATGCCTTCTACGTTGGGTGCCTCACCCTCCAAGCTGTGCGCTGCGGGAGACCAGAGCTGTTCCCAGGGTACTTCAAAAACTGCTATGCCGGGATCTGCTTCTGAACATGCAGGACTTGGAGATTTTAATGCTGGGAAGTCTTCCCAGGTGCCGCCCAGGCGTCTCTACGGGACTTCGGGGGAAAATGGTTATGAGCAATCCTGGTATCCTGTTTCTGATCACATGAGAACAGAAGACGCTTGGAAGTTTGACACTCCTGCCATTGAGCGCACCCTTAACCAGTCCCTCTTTCTGGATGGTTTGTGCACTGACCCTCTCCACCGATTCCAGAAGTTCAATCCAAATGCTGGAGCGGCTGAAGCAGGAAAGGACCATTATAAGGTGCTGCCAGAGAGTAAACAAGCGGCGGGGGCTAATGGAGTCTGCGAGCCTCAGGACGGAATATGGCCGAGCGGTAACAGAGTGATGCCAACGGGACTGCAGGCCAACAGCTGCTTTTCAAAACCTGTAACTCCTCCATCTCGAGCATGGATGCCAGAAACCTGCACGCTACATCCGCACGAGAGGGTCTGCGAGCTCAGTGCTTGGAAACAACAGCTGGAGAAAATGCGGTTGCAAGTGGAACAAATGCAGGTAGAGAGATGTTCTTGTGAATGGATGAGTTTGAAACCCTTCCCGTCTCTTTGGTCATGAATTATTGTCCCAGACTTATGAAGCAAGGGGGATAAATGTCCTGTTCTTATCACTGTCTTACACTGAAAAGTCTCTTAATGATCTGTTTTTACAACATGTGGTGTCACAGGTATCATTTGACGCGGTACTTATGTGGAGCAGCCCTGTATTATGTTACAGCACTGCACAACGGTTCAGGTCAAGAGGTGAAACGTGTTGTCTGCTAGACAGGGCAAAGAAAAAGCATGTCAAGACATTCTTAAGTTTCTAGAATAATTGATAATTGTATTCTGTACCTACAGTTAGGAAACAGACTTTATTTTTAAAAAAAGATGCATAAAATTAACTGCAGTTTATTAGATGGAAGCAGTTTGTTTATCACTTCCCACCAGCTGTACCCGAATGGAGACAAATTGTTTCCAGCGAGCTAGCACAGTGATCTAAAATTATTTGTTAATCTCCAGTTGTGCTTGGGCAAAGTTACTTGTTCTTGGACATCGACGGAGACTGAAATAGCTGTGTCCTGGCATGCAGATGAGCACACAGTGTGCAAAATAGCTCTAGCCATGTTGCAATTACCTCTGTGGAGCACAAATCTCTCCTTCCTTGTTATGTCTCCTCTTTCAGTTACAAAATGGAGGCGCCTGCCACCATGCCTCGATGTATTCTCCTTCGCTGCCTACACCTGATCCGGCTCAGTGGATCAATATCCTGAACTCTAATGAAAACCTACTCAAGGAGAAAGAACTCCTCATTGACAGGTGAGAGTTTGATACCAACGTGTAGCTTAAGGACTCCAGTGCATTTCCTTCTGGAAAGGGAGGGTTTTGAAAGTAGCAAGGAAAGCTCGTATCTCAGAGTCCCTTTTACCTCATTGAGCTTTTTTGTTGCAAAGAACAATAATATAATGACCTTTGAGAAGAGCCTGGTTTTTTTGGAGATACTTTGGATCTCCACAGCCAAGACAGATTGTCCAAAGCATGAAGGCTTGTGTGTTTTATGTATAATCATTGTTAGGTGAGGGGAGCCTTTGAAGGGAGGGGAGGGAACAAAAATTAATACCAATTGTAAAAAGCAGAAATGTCATCTTTCAGATTGTTTCTCTGCAGGTCAGGTATGAGTTGCAGGTTTGTCTTGCTGTTTTACTTGTCACTGTATGGAACATGAGAGTTGTGGTGGCGCTGTTCGTGTTGTATTGCTCTCTATGCTTGAGAACAGTTTATTACTTGGGGTTTGGTGTTTTTTTTTTTTTACAGACAAAGACAACACATATCCCAGTTAGAGCAGAAGGTCCGGGAAAGTGAACTGCAGGTTCACAGTGCCCTGCTTGGCTGCTCAGCACCCTACGGAGATGTCTACATGTTGAGAATGCAGGTAATTGGGTGGAACAGTAAGAAATGTGTATTGAATCCAATGGCCCTACCACTTCTCATTAGGTGTTTCCTGAGTAGGAGGGCTGCGCAGAGTAAAATTATCCTTCGTATGGGGTCCCAATTACCTGTCAGCTCTGAGATCTCTTCAGATTTCAAGCCCTGAAGAGATGGTTTGTTTAGAAGCTGTGCTCCTGAAGCTTTTGCATCAGGAGATGGAAATGCCTGACACCACTGACAGGTGCTATTTCAAATACTGCAGTATATAAGATGGGCTGAATGATGTTTGGGAACTAGGAGGGCTGAGAACACAGCACAGCTTCTTAGCTCCCGTTTGTAACTAACCAAATTCATGGGCTGTCTCTGTTTGCAGGACTTGCAGCGGGAGAACACCTTTCTTCGAGCACAGTTCACAGAGAAGACTGAATCCCTCAGTAAGGAAAAGATTGAATTGGAGAAAAAACTGGCTGCTGCAGAGGTGGATGCAAAGCTGATCCGGGAGTCGCTGAAGGAAACTATGCAGAAACATGCAGAGGAGTTAAAGAAACAGGAAGAAAGGGTATGATCCCACTGCTCTAGAGATGGGAAGGTGTTTTTCTTTGAGAAGCTAAAAGTCAGTGTAATGCCCAGATGCAAGTTTTCTGTGGCAGTGTGTTATTGCAGGTATTTTCTGACCTCCTGGTGGAGTACTTTGGTTTATAAGCAAAAGCCCTTCCTCTTGCAGTTAGAAATATTTCAGTACCTCCCCTTTTAACCAGAGAAGCCGCCTGTCTTTTGCAAAGTGAGCAGAAATGCTGCTGAGTTAAGGTGATCTCATATTCTGGTGTTGAGTGCTGTACAAAAAGGTAAATGAGTGGACTTACAGAGCACTGAAGAATGGACAAGAAATTATATAAATTAAACTTGTATGTAACTGTCCCTGCAGGTAAAGGGAAGAGACAAACACATTAATAACCTTAAAAAGAAATGCCAGAAGGAGTCTGAACAAAACAGAGAGAGACAACAGAGAATCGAGACCCTGGAACGATACCTGGCTGATCTGCCAACCCTTGAGGACCACCAGAAACAGAGTCAGAAGGTAAAACTTCCTCTGATTTCTGATGATAAAGAGGAATGGAGGAATATTCGGAGCTATAGCTGAGAGTTGCCACATAGGTAGTAAAAAATTTGCCTTGTGAATGTAGTTGAAACGTGGTGTGTGTGGTGAAACTCCTGGGAAGTCTCTAGAGTCTTGCGATGGTCTTTGTTGCAGCTGAAGGAATCTGAACTGAAGAGTACTGCTATGCAGGAAACAGTGCTGGCACTGGAGACAGAGCTTGGAGATGTCCGGGCTGCTTTCAGGGAGCAAGAGTTGCAGCTGGAAACCCAAAAACACAAGGAGCTGGAGCTTCTTTCCACTGTGCGCAGGTAAAAATTGGGAGGATTAGAATAAGCTTTATCTTAGCAGTGAAGTTGCTGCACAAGAGCAGTGATGATTCAGCAAACCACTGTCCCACCCATCAGAACCAGATTCCCACGGATGTGTGATGATTATGTGAGTTCTCACCAAAATGCTGTGTTCAAATTGTGGGTGCCAGCGGTGGAGGGTGGGAGCAGAACAAGGTGGCTGAAAGAAAGGGGAACCCCCTGTTTTGTCACCTGGGTTTGTCTGTGTCCTCAGTTTATTACTCTCAACTGTAAACCCTTGCAAAATGGAACTACATAATCCACAATTGTTGCGTCTCTGCAAATATGCCAATATCGTGGGTAGGGCTGTGTCCAGGGAGAGGGACTCCCTCCTTCGCAGCCCTTCCAGTTTGCAAGCTGGGATGCAAACAGGGCATCTTTATCTGATATGAAGATCATTTGCCTCATATTGTTTAGTGAAGGGGAAACACCCTAAATAAAGCTGGCTTTCCCATGGTGTTCTGCTAATTTCAGCTTGCAGGACAAGGTGCAGCAGTGTCTAAAGAATGCAGAGAGAGGACCTTCTGCCCAGGATGGGGAGAGACAGAAAATAGAAAATGACTCTCTGAAGAAAGAATGCGACCGCCTCAGGAAGGTAACAGACTGTCCCAACTGGGAATCACACATTTTTCCTTCCACTGAGTCACACCAGGGGCTAAAATGAAATCAGGGACTCTTGCAGTCATAGGCAGTGACAATTGCACTGAACCAGCAGTTCTTGGAATTCTAAATGGAGGGGTTTTAAAATCTGATATTGCTGTGATAACTGTGCACTCCTACGGTAATGCTGGAGAGAACCTGCAGAATGCAGAAGAGGGAGAGGAAAACCACAAGAATGCAACTTCTCCGGTCTGTTTTTAGCTGATAATTCTAATGGTGCCTCTTATCAGGTACCTTTCATCAGGGAATCTAAGTCCACTACTAACAGAGGTGGTGCTTAAAGCTGTAAGTGGACAGGAAAGAGAAAAAGTGGGGATGCTGTCCTACAGGAGAAATCCTGGTGGTATTTCCGACTCTGTGTGGCCAGTTCTGATGCCTCTGCTTTTGATTCCAGATAGTGGACAAACAGCAGAAGAAGATGGAGCAGTTGTCCTTACAAGTAAAGGTGAGAGGTGACTGCAGAGGGACCTAG
Source organism: Arenaria interpres (assembly GCA_013399435.1). NCBI lineage: Eukaryota > Metazoa > Chordata > Aves > Charadriiformes > Scolopacidae > Arenaria > Arenaria interpres. The sequence continues at coordinate 47,762 of VXAK01002953.1, read as the reverse complement.
AGCTCAGAATCTGCTGTGAAGTGACTTAGACTTACTGCTTTCCCATGGTCTGTTCTAGAACCTGGAAGAACAGGTGGCTCAGGAAGAGGGGACAAGCCAAGCTCTGAAAGAGGAGGCGCTGAGAAGAGAAAATACACTGCAGCAGCTCCGGACCGCTGTGAAAGAGGTCAGAGCAAGAGCGTTTTGAGTGCCTGAGCGCTGAATGAACAATGGATTGTCTTTTAGCAAGGCCCTTAATTTGTAGTCGGCAGCACAACCTCTCCTGCTTCCTGCTAGTCAGTTGATCTGAAAGGAGCTCTTCTCTGTTGAAAAGCAGGAGAAAAAGGCAGTTGCTGCCTGGGGAACTTCAGCTGAGGCTGTGGGTTTTGGTGGAGGAGGCTGAGCTTGCCAGCTGGGGGCAGCAAGGTGGTGAGCTGGACTCCAAACTCGAACTACAGCCCTGGCTGAAGGGCAGGAGACTAAGCCCTGTTTTCAAGCCTAAAGGAAGCCAAGCACGATGGCAGTGTTGGGGTGAGCGACTGGTGTACAACCTCCTGGAAGCTTATTTTTGTTGCATCATGCCTCAGCAGGGACAGTGTAGAGAGCGTCACGGGGTGCTTCCCGGTTCAGCCTGGAGAAGAGAACGCTCCAGGGAGACCTTAGAGCCCCTTGCAGTCCCTAAAGGGGCATACAGAAAAAAAATGGGGAAGGACTCTGTCAGGGAATGTAGCAATAGGACGAGGGAGAACAGTTTAAGTGAAGAGGAGAGACTGAGATGAGATCTCAGGAAGAACTTCTTTGCTGTGAGGGTGGTGAGAGCCTGGCCCAGGTTGCCCAGAGAAGCTGTGGCTGCCCCATCCCTGGAGGGGTTCAAGGCCAGGTTGGAGGGGGCTTGGAGCAACCTGGGCTGGGGGGAGGTGTCCCTGCCCAGGGCAGGGGAGTTGGAACTGGATGATCTTTAAGGTCGCTTCCAACCCAGACCATTCTTTGATTCCTATCTGAGCCAGGAAAGCCAAATGCTCACACCCTGTAGGACTGACGCTCATCTGGTGAGAGCGTGGAGGGCTTGATGTAAACTTGCTGCTCTTGCCCTTGGTGTTCCCATCATCGTTGAGCAGTTGTGTTAACTTTTGGGGGTCAGAACTGGCACACTTAATCTGCTGCGTCCGTTTGTTCAGCTTTCGGTGCAGAACCAGGATCTCATTGAGAAGAACCTGACCCTTCAGGAGCGACTCCGGCAGGCAGAGCTAACAACCCAGCCGCTGCCTGCTGAGACAGCCCACCTCACCCAGGAGTTACACAGCGAGCTGGCCAGTTGTCTGCAGGATTTACAGTCTGTCTACAGCATTGTCACTCACAGGGCTCAGGGCAAGGATCCCAACCTCTCTCTGCTCCTGGGCATTCGCTGTAAGTATGCAGAGCGATAGCAGAGCGAAGCCTTCAGTTCCTGCGCTGCGGCAGAGTTAATTAACTCACACATAGCGTAGAATGGAAGGTTCTTATATTTCTGGGGTTCTGAACCTTCTCTCTGGGGTCAGCTAGCTCTAAAGGTGCATGCTGTAATAACTAAATATTAAGTAGTACTTCTCTTGCAAATGTGCATTGGTTTTTCTGGCTTGCTTGCAAATGTCTGTGATCCTCGGTCAGAATTGTGTGTGAGGTAACTCCCTTCTCTGCCCCCCCAGTTGTGCAGCACTCTACTAAGGAGAAGGACGACTTGCTGAGCCCTGATGGACTTGCAAAGAAACTGGTGGAGGTGAAACAGCTTCACAAAGAGGTGGAGGACTTAAGGACAGCAATATCTGACAGATACGCTCAGGACATGGGAGACAACTGCATCACCCAGTAAAGAACACTCCCCAAAGTAAGACAGGGAAGGAAGACTTGAAAATCTCAGGAGCCTCGTGCTCCTACAACCCAAAACCTATTCAGCACTTTACCATCCCTTTGCTCGGGTACAAGATGTGTGACTTACCCAACTTTTGAGAAATCAGGGGGTTTGTTGCCAGAAGTGTTTAGCTGCTGACTGGCTAACTGGAATCGTTCGCGGCTTCGGTGTTGGGCTTTGATCTCGTGGAATGTGTTTATGCTGTGTTTGCTGGAGCTGGTGTGGTCTCTGCTGCTGGGAGATGAATTCTGAATTGCCTTCCAGGCATGTCAAATGCTGAACATGCAAATGTGACAGTTAAAATCGTCACTAAAAAGAAACGTATGCCCTGGTCTTTCTGATAAATTCTCGGTGCAGATCCTGTGTGACTAGTAAGACCAGAGGATTATCAGAGAGTTCAGGGGATATCTGTGGACTTCAGAGGCGAGCAGGTGTGCCAGTTATACCAGTGCTAATTACATCAAGGTGCTACAGGCTCCTCGGGTCCTGTGTGTACAGCTCTGGCTTTGGAGGCTTGTGTAGCCATTCACGGAGCAGGACCTGCTTCGCTCAGGGAAATGCAACCAGACTCTTTCAGTCGCCGACAGAATTGGGGATTAAAGCAACACTAAGACTCTGAAAACACCCCCTCCCGGGCACTGTTACCCCAGAAGCCTTAAGCCTTTTATCCCCCCCTCCCCGAAATAGCACTCTGAGCGTGGGTATGATTCAGACTGCAGAGGAAGTGGAGTGACGCTGAAGTGCCTTAATGTGCTAGAGGAACCTCCTGTCCCCACACTGCTTTGTGCCTAATGCATCTGCTGGCAGGGTGAGGAGCTGCTGTTTCTCGTAGCAGCTTTTTAAGTCATCCCAAACAATCCTGGGGAGCCTTGAATGTCTGTAGCCCCTGCCGGAGCCGCAGAGAGGTTCTAAGCCTCCGGGGAACCCCGCCGCAGGCCAGCGGGGAGACATCGCTGCTTGGCCGGCTGCTCCCTAGGGAGAAGGCCATTCCTGGTCCTAAACGTGGCAGGATGGATCCGAGAGCTCTCCCTGACGTCTGTAAGGCAGAGACCACTCAGGCTTTGGCGTAGACCTGCCCCTCGTTCTCTGGGAGCTCCCTGTTCCTCTGCTAAATAACAGGATTTCTAAATAAATCAGCTTGGGATGCGGTTCACTTTGTCACAACCCTCCTTAACCTTAGAGGCAACTTGTCCTGGTACAGACTCCTTGCTTGTGACAACTCTGTGGTGCTGAGAGTGGAGCTTTTTGGGTTTTTAGCTTGAGTTAAGAGCAAGATAAGAAGTCAGTTATGTAATGGGGAGGGGGGGGAAATACTGATGAAACTTCCGTCCGTTTGGTCATTCTTGGTTCATGTCGGGGCTGCGTTTGTGAGAAATGCTTTTGTTATTCCTTTGGGTTAAAACTTAAGACCAAATCCGTTCTGTTCTTTGTGTTTGGCCACCGTGGTGGGGGGGTAAGGGGTGGGGTGGTGGCAATAAATTGTTCAGTTTGTTGTCCCGAGCTGCCCCCTGCGTGGCCTGGGGAGAGAGCGCGGCAGCATCGGTGGGGCAGCCAGCGGCCTGCTCCGTTCTCGCCGTGTTGGGTTTATTCCATTTCTGCCTGTTTCTTCTCCCAGGCTGCTGACGGCCACGTACTGGGCTAAATGTGGGGCCAAGGCTATTCCTTGGAACTCCTTTCTCCTGGCTGCCGGGGGCTCTCCAAGCGCTGGGGTGCAGAGCGGCACCAGCTGTGATGGTTGCTCTCTTCCTGCAGGTTCATGGGGGTGCTGGTTGGCACCATCCCCTTTCTCCTCACTTTTTGGGGTGCTGTGCGGGGATGCCTTTGCCCCCTGTCCCTGCAGAGCTGGCTGTGAAATGGGATGGTGGCTGGAACCCCATCTCGGTTGATGCTTCTTGGTTGGGCTGCCCG
>VXAK01002953.1:27197-43571 GCA_013399435.1 Arenaria interpres | reverse complement strand
GGGGAGGAAGGGAGGGAGGCTCCGGCGGGGCACCCCGGGGTCCCTCTTCCCTAGGGTGGGCGGCTCTTCTCCCTGCAGCTGCGAAGCCCCCCCTCCCCACCCATCCCAGGTGTCTCCTCTCTTCCTTACGCTGCACCATCCCCTTCTTCTCCCGAATCTATCCCGCTGTCTTGGCGTCCCCCACCCCACGCAGGACCGAGCCCGGTGGTCAGGTGGGGTCTGGCCTGTGGCCCGTGAGCTGAGCGTAGGTGACACGGTGGGGGTGCCTGCCCACCCTTCAGGCTCCCCTCCAGCTCTCCATAACCTGCCTTTCCCACCCGCGTTCCAGATCAAATCCCAACAGAGCGAAGTAACCAGAATCCTCGATGGGAAAAACATCAAGTACGAGCTGGTGGATATCTCCCAGGACAACGCTCTCCGGGAGGAGATGAGGGCAAAGGCAGGCAACCCCAAAGCCATCCCGCCCCAGATCGTCAACGGAGACCACTACTGTGGGGTAAGGCTTGTGCTCTGCGCTGGGATAAGCACCGTGGGGGCTGGGGGGTGGGCAATAATCCCATTCCCTTGGTTTTGCCACAAATGGTGTCAAGGCACCTTTCAAAAGGCATCGTGAGGTGCACGGACAAGGCACTGCCAGGGTTAACGGGCATTTGGAATACGGTGGCTTGTGAAAAATGGGACCCAGGCAGGGGGGCTCTGGGTAACTTGTGGGGCAGGGGTGTCTGTGCTGTGTGGGGCTGTCCCTGCATGTCCCTGTCACCCTCCATGTGACTGTCACTCGTGTTGTGAACCAGTTTGTGCTGCGTGCTCAGGGGACCCCACGCTGCCTGACCGGTGGGAGCGTGCAGCTCACCCTTGCCTTGTGAGGGACCGCGTGGCTCTTCCCTGCAGGATTACGAGCTCTTTGTGGAAGCGGTGGAGCAAAACACCCTGCAGGAGTTCCTGAAGTTGGCCTGAGCCCTGGGCTCCCCTCCCGTCCTGGACTCTACCTGCATTCCTGAGCACCCTCATCTCCGACCACCTTCACTTCCAGGTTGTCAGCGCTCTCCTGGCACCGTGACCTGTCTCCCAGCGTAGGGAAAACCCATGACCAAAACTACTCATTGCAGCTGCCTACAGTTCCCTCCTGCCTAACCCTGATAATCATTTCAGAGGGATCCAAAGAAAGTCTGACGCTCGCTGGGCATGGCCTTTCAACAAAGCTGGGCCTGGCTCACACCACAGCTTCCAGTGCCTCTGTAAACAGCAAAGCCTCTGGGGCTGTGCGAAGTGCAGCCGTCCGTCAGCCCTCTCCTCTGCAGGGAGAGCTTCTGCTTCAGGAGGGAAGGGCTTAGGGTTGCATGTTACTTCCCACTTCTCCCAGTTGCTGTTAAAATTGTAAATCCTGCTGCCTCACCAGCTTTTTCCTTTTTTATTTTTATTTTTTTTTTCATCTCAACCGCAGAGATTATGGCAACTAAGTCGATTTCTTTTGTTTGTTTGTTTGTTTTAATTTAATGCAAAAATACTGCACAAAGCTGGGGTCTGAATGCCCACCGTGGAGGAGGCTGGGGGCGAAGGCTGGTGTTGCTCGGCAGCTGCCCGGGGAGGGGGATGGATGGGCCTAAAAGTGGGACCCACGCTGCTCCTCTGTCTGCCCTCGGCCCCGCTGCGGCACCAGGGCTCCCTCGTGAGCGGTAATGGCTCAGGGCTGCTCCAGAACAGCTGATGCTCCAGCTGTCTTACCTTTCCTTTCCTCTTTGAGTTGGCTTCTTATTTTCTTTTTTTTTTTTGCAACCTGGACCAAGTGCATTTTTGTTTTCCTGCCAAAAAGCGAGTTGTTTATAACCAGTGTTGTCTTCCGAGATGCTATTAAATGTTACTGTACCTTTCACGTCGGTACTCGTGGGCTTCTTTTAAACTTGGGTTTTATTTTGACTACAGGTTAAACGTCACCCTACCTAAAGATTCTGAGTCATTTCCAGCTCAGAGAACCCGAGTCAGTTGTACTTGCTGCTGCAGCCTGACACAAAGATCTTAACACCTTAGATTGCTGCCACCTAATCAAAGGCTCAAAGGACTTATCTGAATATTCTACAGCGCGGTAGTGACAGGTACCTCTCAAGAATTCCTCTCCTCTGTGTGGTAAGAACGACAGCCTGGGGGAGGGACAGCTTCAGCCAGACATGGGAGTGAAAACAAACCCCTGGCACAAAAACTACCTGGTTGGTTGTAGTCCAGGATGTAGAGGGGCAGTGGAAAATGCTGCCCTGTAGGAAGGTCCCCTGTACGCTCCTGTACCTGCTATAGGTGGAAAAAGGAGGAAACTAACTTAGAGCAGTGGGGATTGTGTTACTGGTCAGGGAGAGCCTGTGGAAACGGCTGGTTTGCACAAGTGGTTTCCTGGTTTTGGGTTGTGCAGGGTCCAGCTCTGCTCTGGGGAGTGCTCTGGGCATCCTGCCCCCTTCCACAGCGACTGCGCCTTTGCAGTCTTAATGGAAGTGGAAACTGCAACTTAAATAAATGATTTTATTGGGAGCCTTTAATGAGGGCTGGGCCTCTGTTAAAAGGGAACCTGCCAGAAGGCGCTGCCTCGCGCAAGTGGGAGTGTTGTCAGCTGGGAGTCAAGTGGGAGCTTGTCACAGCTCCAACAGGAAGAATGTGCTGGGGAAAAGGGGCCTGCAAACCGCAGCCCCAGCCCCCGGGAGAGGGAGGAAGGTGCTGTCCTAGGGGCTCAGCAGAGAAACAGCGAAGGGATAACGCTCTTCTCCAATGACACGGTGTCCTGTTGCAGCATCCAGCTCCCGGCTGCCGAGGGAGGGAGGGAGGCAGCTCAGAGCCGTTACAGGCAGGCTCGTCGTGGCTGCGAGCCTGGGCCCCGCTGGAGCTGGGGGCTGTCCAAGGGAAGGAGTTGTTCACGTACAGGAAACCCAGTAGCAGGATCTCCTGGCTGAGATGGGTCTGGCTCAGTCCCAGCCTTGCAATGGCTCAAGGGCTTTTGGTTTAGCTTCGCTAGGGACCGTATAACCTGAGCCTGTTTCTCTCGTGGTCTAAGAGCAGTTGAAATCTCTGGGGAGCAGCTGTGTTTGGAAAGCAAATTGACCCTGGCTGTTTGTCTGTCCTGCTATAGAGAATCCCTGAGCCCAGCTGAGCGACTCCCCCGGTAGCAGTGTAAAGTATAACCTCCAGCAGAGGTGAGAAACCAGGCTTTGGGTTTGAGCTGACAGAAACGCCCCCGTGTAGGAGCCCACCTATCTTGGGGAAAAGCACGCACCCGTGAGGCAGCAGGGCTGGGCCTGGCACCCGCTGCCGCAGGGAGAGGCCAAACCACCCCCCTCCCGGCTCTTCTCTCCATCCCAGGTAACGGCACAATGAAACTAAATCTGGAAAGACAACCCTCTCCTCTCTTCCCAGCCGGGGGAGGTTATGACACAGCTAACGGTGCAAGGCAGCTCCTTCCTCTTGCAGAGTTTGGGGCGAGCAGCTCTTGCTGAGAGTTGTTTGCAGCCCTGTCCCCTCTTGTTGGGAGGGGTCTCTTCTCCGCAGCAGCAAGGAGGCGTTGGGGACCAGGCCACATTCCTGCAGGCTCCTGGAGTTGTCTGCGTACACCCTCTGGGGAAAGGTACTGATGATCTCATACGAGTCGGAGTCTCCACCCCTAGGAAAGAACAGCACAATCTTTCCTACATACGGGATCCCCCAAGGTTTTGCCGAGATGCTCTGGCTGATCCAGCTGCGGTTGGGTAAGAGCAGAGGGAGAGAGTGTTTCACAAGCACAGGCCGAGCAGAAAAAATAGGGCTTCCTGCCCAAACTGCAGACAGCCAGGCACAGAGCGGCCGTTCCAGGCTGCACAGCTGCAGTGGGGAAGGAGGCTCTTGCATCCCAACAGCAGTGAGCTCATCGTGGGCTCAGGCTGAGGCCAGAGCTATGGCTTGCAAGAGGGGTGAGCCTTAACTGTCCCCAAAGCCGTCCCCAAAGCCCTTGGGCAGCATTGAGTGTCCTGGGATGTAGAGGTGGCTGAGCAAACCATTGTGTTTGTCCATCATCCAAGCTTCCAGGCTGCAGCTCGGCTTCCAGGCTGCCACCAACGCCTTGGGAATGGTGGCAATAGGCGAGTGCTGCCGAGCAGCTGGAAGGAGGCAAAAGCAGTGATGGACCTGGGTCAGGTGGCAATTTTGAGAGGACAAAAGAGGCTTATCTCTGCTGCTGCGTCAGCTTTTCGGGAAAGGTGGGGATTAAATGCTCTGAGCTAAGTGTGACCCTGGCAGTGCTTCCCAGAGAGCACCTCTGGTGTTGGGAGGAGCTAAAGCAGCTCCTAGGTGCTCAGCAGCTCCTGGAGCTGAGACTGTAACCCTCAGCCTGCTCGGTTGAGGATGATCTGTCTGAAGCAGAGCTCCAGGGCCTTCAGCCACAGCAGAGAACCCTTCCCTGGGGATCTACACAGCGAGGAGGGGAGGAAGTCCTAGGCCTACCTGGCGTGGGTGAGGTGCTGGCGCAGGTCCCCTATGGTCTCCGTGAACAGCATCTTTACGATGTATGTCTGCTCCCCGCTCTCAGATTTGATGCGAAGGGTGGAAACAGCAGGGGCAGAAGCTTCAGCCTCTTCAGCGGTCTTCCTCCTGGAGGTTAGAAAACCTCGTCAGCTGAGGAGTGAGGGCTCTGCCGGCAGCAGAGTTTCTGGGCTCCCAGGGTGATGCAGACAGGGAAGAGGTGTTCCATGTTTGGGAATGTCCTTGAGATGAAGGAGGCCCAGTCTGGCTGTGGGTGAGCAAACCAACCCGTAGACTTTGCTTTCACTGCTTAGAGGTGCCTCAGAAAGAGGGTTGCTGACCTTTTTTAGCTTTTTCATTTTAGATCTGTGCTGACTGATACGTACTTTGCCCTACTTTTTTGATTAAAAATAACCTGCTAGGGGGTTTTTTCATTAGCTATTTGCGTCTTGTCTTGCCAGAAGACTATGAGTGGAAAAGTGTCGTTAGTGTGACCTCCCACTTGGGCATCGGTTTCCTGGAGGAATTCTCCCATTTAACATGACCACAAACAGCTTTTTAGATGGTTTCAAACTCCTAGGCCTTGGCTTGCTGTCGAGAAAAGTATTTCACAGCAGTATTTTGAACAACAGAAGCTTTCATTAGAGATGTACAAGATGGCAGGCTTACCATGAAAAATTTGGTGGTCTTCCCAAAGACCAAACTTGGCCTGTTTTTCTAATTATTTCTAAGGTATTAAAATGGTGAGTCCATTTACTGCCTCCACTAGACCCCTGAAATAAACCCTCAGTGATGAAATAGGAGGAAGATGAGAGCCTGACGGGGCAGGGATGAAGGGGTCTGTACCTCTCCAGGGCAGACAGCCTGGGTGTCTCCACCAGGATCTCTTTGCTGCTCCACACCCCACCAGCGCCCTGAAACCAAACCAGGTGAGTGTCACCAGTGCCAGGAAAGCCCAGGAGCAGGTGCCAAAGTGCCATGTGTGCTCTGGTGGAGCCTCTCTGGGAGGAGGAGGTTAGACAGAGCCGAGAGGCCCAAGGATGGGGCGCCGGTGCTGTGCAGGGTGCTGAGCTCAGGGAATCGCTGCCAGCCTCACCCTGTGGGTGTTTGGGGGATCTGCTCATACCTGCTGTGCTGTTCTAGTTGAGCTTTGGGCACCAATCCCTTCTCCTCTGTGTTTTGAGGACTTAGAAAACTTGTTGAGAAGCTTCTCCAAGGAGACTTTGTGACCTGCCGGAGCAGAGGGAAGATGTGTCCATGTGTGACCTTTCTGACAAAGCATTTTCCCCCAGAACGGGCTGATTTGGTGAAAGGAGAGAGCGCAACAGCCGACAGGGAGAGCTCTAACCTCCCCTAGTTAGGCTGAGACTGGCTTCTGTCCCCCCCGTTGAAGCTTGTCCCACTTTCTGGCCCACTAAATGTTTGATTGTCAACATCAACAGTGGGCGACTGCGCTGCCTCTTCAGCACACAGCTGGGATGCACAACAGGGGGAAACCTGCTCAGCCCTGCTGTGAACAGGAAAAACTGAAAATATGACAGTTTGTACGGGCTTGGAAAATTTTTCATCTTGTGAGGGTGTATTTGTGGGTGTCCATTCCTTTTTCTGTGGTGGCACTGGGCAATTATTTTCCTTACTACTTGGATAAAGGAAAGGTTTAGCACAGCTTCTCTTTGTGAACGGCCTTGAGATGAATGAGCAAGTGCTTTGGTTTTATAAAAACAGGAAGATGTTGCTGATGGGCAGTGCACATGTTTGGGTTCTTTAGTTATGCGTGCACAAACCCACTATTTTCTGTCTGTATGATTGACTGCATTTGACTCTCCAACCCCGACAGGCATTTCTTATACAGACTGCTAGAGTCTAGAGGCAAAATGAAGAATCTGTGGCCTCACTTTTTGTTCTGCATTCTCTTAGGAAAGTCTAAAGAGGAATCGTTCCATATTCAGTACAGTTAAGATCAGCCTGGCTTAAAGATGTCCACTTTTACAGAAGGAGCTTGTAGGAGAACCGAAGGCTGTTTGCAAGCTACCCCAGCCCAAATCTGCAAGGTTCCCCTCCTACCAGCTGCATCGCCCCGGTAAGGTTTTGATTCTCCTTTGTGGGAGTTAACTGCAGTTTTGAGGCAGGCTTAAGGATTTACCTGGGATCTCGGTGGTTTTCTGCACATCACTTGATTTTGAGTGGCCGACCACTTGGCCGTGGCCAGGAAAACTCCCTGGAAGGTCTCTCTCCTGAAATACCACGTCCCTTCTGTCAGTGACCTGTTGAATTAAGGCTGACTGCCATAAGCAAGTCTGACTGTTGTACAAGCTTGTTCTCACAGCTTCGGAGCACGATAAGCCACAGCAACGACAACCAAGAGTCATAAACACCACATGAAACCAAGAGAGCCGCTTCCTCAGAAGCTGCTCCAGCTGCCCAAACTGTGCTTGGACTTGACCTTCCTCTGTGTCTGCTTGAAAACGCTCTCCAGGCAGAAAGTGATGCGAAAGCAGCAGTTTCAGGGTGGAGAAGGATTTGGCAGTAAGAAGCTGCAGTGGGGACTGTCAGATGGCTCTAAAAGAGCCAAGAAAGGCAGAGTGCTACCCTGAGGCCCTCAGCAGTGGGGAAAGCTGTATAAATAGGGGATGTCTTTCTCTTCTGGGTTCCACTTCTGGTCCTCTTACACCTGGCTGGCCATCTCTCAGGTGGATGCGTTCTGTGTCTGTATTTACCCCAGGTTACTGTACTATCCTGTGCCTTCCAGATGTGGCCAGCTGTGAACAAATTACAGGGAACCACAGCCAAAAAAGCCTTGCGCATTCCTTCCTCTTCTACCTCACTTTAACTACTGCACTACCAGCCCACTCTGGCTGCCCATGCAGTTGTGCCCCGCTTTCTTCGTGGCGGTGGGCAGGTGCACCCCTCTGGTTGTGCCTGCTTACGTTTCGGATGCACTCGAAGACCTAGATTAGAGTCCCCTGAGGTTCTGTGCCTGCTTTCTGCCTGAAAACGTGGCCTTGGCTTTTTGCCAGTTCTGAGAAATCAAAAAGCGGGGCCCAAAAGAACCTCAGGTGGCCAAAACCACTTAAATTGTAGCAAAAGAAACTCTCCCGACAGCCTCCTTGAGAGATACTTGTTCGATCTGTTTTTAAAAAAAGCTTTTCTGGAGGAACTATTTAAGAACTTTTGTCTCCTTTTTGTTACACAGCTCTTGAGAGGCTGCACATACTATTTCTCTTCTACAAAGCTTGCTGTGCTCTTAGAAGTTTTGTTCCCAGCCAAGATTCACCGAGGCAGAGAAACCGTTCGGTCCCAATGTCGAAATGCTCGTTTACTTCCCGTAACGGCTCTAGCAGGTGTGTTCCCAGCCACCCCTTCCCCGAGATAAACATGCACAGAATTAAGCTGCACGTATGCTCTATTCAGAAACCTCAAACTTCATTTGCTGTGGGGAGCATCCAGCAGATTGGTGAAAGAAACCGCAACTATTTTCCAGGGAGGCAAAAGAGCAATTTCTTCCAAAAAGCTGATGAACGGGGGTTTGTACCGCTTACCTGCAAAGGGATGCCGTCTGGGTAGCGCATCTGCAGCTCTGAAGGGAAATAGCCATCCATAATATCCTGCAGGCATTGCTGAAACAAAACGAGAGCTCATGGTCATGCCGCAGACTATTTATCTCATGACTGATACATTCCTTCTGGGCTGCTCCTGTTTGTGGTGTTACTGCCGTGCAGAAGAGTCTGTGTAAAAAGACGCAGGATCTTCATCTTTAAAAATTACCAAAGACATACTAGTCTTTAAAGGCACCATGGGAATGGCAGGTGAGAAGCTAGAGGTCTCAATGGCTGCTTCTTTTTAGGACTGGGACGAGCTCACAAGCCCTATTCCTACACGTGCCCTTTCCTGAGGCTTAGTGAAGGACAGAGGGATGGCTCTAAGTCTAATTCCTCTACAGAGCTTTCCGTACCTGTGTGGATGGGTCCTCGTAGGGCCGAAAGGGTCCGTTGAACATAACGATCCCATTTTGATAGAGTGTAAGAGGGAGGGGTTTTGGCTGTCTCAGCCGAGCACCCCCAGGCGTGTGCTCGATCTGAGAAATGCCTTCTCCAGCCAGCACGTTCAAATCCTTCACGTTTTCCAAGATTAAATCAAAATCAATCTGGTGTTTGGAAACGACTGCTTCACCTGCGGCAGAGGGGTCGGAGTTACAGGGGGAAGGGGACAAAGCAGCTTTCACCTCTGCACGGACGTGTTCGAGGTGCATATGAGTCCTGACGTTTTGGGGCTGAAATGCTGCCTCTCCACGCTTTGCTTTTCGTGCTTTTGCGAAGTGTGGTGCAACATGGCTGTTGTGGTGCGGTGCTGGCAGGTTTACATGGGTGTGTGCAAACCACACGGGCAGGGTAGCAGGGAAATAGCCCTCTTGCTGCAAGCTGCTCTCACCCCAGAGCAGCTACAGATGCAGCCCGCTCTTTCGAGACCACGCTCAGCATCTTGCCCCTTGGTTGTAATTATTTCAAAAAGCGTCGTGTCGTCCCTTAACGTGGTGCTGTGAAATGCACGGACTGAGGAACTTAACTAGTTGGATTAACTAGATTGGATAAATGGATCAGGGCAGACTCGCTGTAGGAGTGCCAGGGTAAACACAGCCGGATGCTTGTCACCGGCAGATTGCTTGCCCTTGCTGCGGATGTTTGTCTGGGTGGTAGGGAGGGTGGTGGGGTGAAGCAGTAAGTTGTGATAGGAGAAAAGAATGAAATCAGAAGAGGAAATGAAAGAAGAGATGTAGGTAAAGGTGAAGGCTTTGGTATTTTTCTGTTCTGCTTTTTTATGATTTGATAAAGGAGGGCAGCTTTGGTGAAGGGTGAACTGAAAATAATGTAAATTATTTCCACTGCTTCCCTCGTTTTCTACCCTCCTGTATCTAAGGGAGGGAAGGATTAGTTAGCTAATATTTGCATGATGGTTAGGAAGCAGCATTAGCTGTACAGTCCAAATATTATTCTATTTTTTTTTTCCTCTTACCGCTTCCTAAGAAGCCATTGCCAAATATGCTTGGATCCCATACAGCACAATCAGGTCTCAATTAAACCACTCACGTGGTAGTTGGGAGGAAAAGCAAACAATACTCTCTGATGGAGCCAGACAATATGGGTAAGTTACTACATGCTACTATATACACAAAGCATCTGATTCCGTTTTCCACCCATTTTACGTCAATGTTGTTAGAGCAATCAAGCTTCAAACGTTTAGAGTATGGGAACTCTTCAGGAAGCAGCTGCTGCGAGGGTATCCTTCCAAATGGCTGAGCCATTGGGTTCTCTCCTCTTCCCCTAGACAGGGCTTATAAAATTTAGATATATAGAATACCAACGTTCTGCCTGGCTTAGCTCCTGTTAAGTTGCTCCATGTCTCTGTCCCTCAGATGGACTGGTGTGAAGACCTCAGGAGAGGATCACAAATTCTAAAGGCCCAAATCCAAGGGTCTTGGATGCTTATATACTCTGGGAAGTACCATACCTTTTCTAATCATGCAGCAGGAGCTAGAATAGCTGCTTCAGCACAGAGTACTAGTATTTTACCTGGCTTCCAGAGGCTCCTTGCTGGTAGCTCTTCTTCATCCTTGAGCGATTCTAAATCTTCCAGCTGTTCATGTCTCTCTCCAACCCAAATCAAACCATAGTCATTTAGAAACTGCTTTAAGAGGAAAGTAAAAGTCAGCATTGTAGACCAGAGTTTTGGAAAACTAGAAACAGAAGCCTGAGAGTGGTCAGCTGCGACTGTGAGAAGCAGAAGGGGAGGTGGAAGAGAAGGCTTGTCTTGAGGCTTTTGGGCCCTGGCAGATGTACAAACTCACTGGTAGGGAAGTAGTAGAAACTCTGCTATTAGTAGGCAAAAGGGAGAATGAAAGTATCTGTAGCAACCCAGTAATCTCCCAAGACTGTAGTAGCTGTAAAGAATATTTGTACAGCCCTAGAAATCAAAATGAAGAGGTTTGCAGGAGGCACAAATGTTTGTGTATTAAAAAAAAAACTCTTGCTGCCCTGTAGCTCACATCCAACCTCTTCTTTCTTTCCAGAGGTGTAAGGTGAAGAATTGTAACAATCAAAGTGTCAGCTTGAAAAAGACCGAGCAGCCCAGGACCGCAACAATCTCAAACCAAAGGAGCAGATGGCTTAGGGCGAGTGTCTCACCTCCATCTCCCAGACCTGCGTCTGCAGCTGAAGGCACCTAATTTCCAGTTCCTCTGCTGTGGATAAGTCAGGAGCACCTGAAAGGGAAGACTTCTTGTTTCTACATACACCCTTAAAGAAGAGCTATAGATAACCTGTGTCACACAGCGCAGATGCCCCAGCAGTCCCTGCCTGTACCGTTAAGTGAACTCTTAGCCTGTATGACACGAGCTGAGTATGAGCTCTGCATGCTGGTCCCTGCCAATTCCACCTGCAGCAGTTTGATAAAGGTGCCGATAGACTAACAGATAGTTGTGAATGACACTGGTGAAGTTTTATGCTGCGGGAAACTGATGCGAGCAGTGCTGTTTGCAATTATACAATGAGAATTGCTTGGCTTACTCAGTCTTAAGGGACCCATTAAAAAAATGAACAGGTGTCCGCTAAAGCGGGACCCAGAAACCAAGGCTGAGCGGCTAGAACAATGCACGAGGAGGTACAAAACATGTGTTTGTGGTTTGACAGGCATGTTCTTCTGTGCTCAGGAAATGGAGAACTCGCCACAGCTTTGTGCTAACCAAGATGGTTCAGCTGTTGTAGGAAATGTCGGAGCTCAGCCGGAGAGCTGCTGGATTCCAAGAAATTGAAGGGGGTAGAGAGACCTTCAGTGACTCACTCAAAGCTGGGTTCAATTTAGAGTAAGGCTGCCTTATAGGACAAGTGAGCCTGGACATGTAATACTCTTTGGGACTCCAAGTAGATTTTTTTGTTTTACATAGCTGTGAGTAGCTCTGTTTTTCCAACCTGTTCGAACTCTGTGGTATTTTTTTTTTTCTTTTTTCTGACCATCCTCAGGTATCTGTGTGGTTGGTCTGTGTGTGTGGAAACTTAGTAACGTGTAGAAAACAGGTCAGGAAATAACATTTTGAATCGCACCAGAAAAGCCACACAAAATATGCAAATATAAAGTGCTCTGCTTTGGTAAACAGTACCACGTGTGTGTAACTGATACTGCTCACTGAAGAGGCCCTTGGGCTTTGGAGGCAAGGATGGCTCAGAGACAAGGTCTCTGTTGAAGTACCAGGAGCTCTGTAGCTCTCCCATAGGTAGGAGCAAGGTGCCAAGGGTAGAACCATTTTTACCTTCTCCTTTCTGAAGAGTCTTCATCTTCTCTTTCAGTTCAGCAATCCTCCTGTCCTTCAGGACCAGAACAAATAATGACCTTAATTAGTTCCTTGGCCTTCAGAACCTTGAGGCACAGTTTGCATAATTAGTCCTGGCTGGGTGAGTCAGTGGGACGCGTACTCTCACCCCACTCGGAGACAGGCAAAATAAGGGTCAGAAAGGCTGTATCACCGCACAAATACCTCAATTAGACTCAAATGAGGGGTGGGATATAAATATACGGCTCCAAGAATAGGAGAGAGGGGCACGCTGACCTATCTCCACCTTCTCCATCTGCACAAGAGCTGTAGGGAGCCACGCAGGCTCGTGCCCCTGTGCTTCCCCCTCAGGCACAGCTCGTGCTCTGACCTGCCGTAAGTGGCTGATCTGGAAACGAAACCAGCATCTCTGCAGCCNCCCAACTTTCCGCGAGCCCCCATTAAAAAAAAAAAAAAAAAAAAAAAAAAAAGAAAAAAAAAAAAGAAAATAAAAGGTATTTATTCTAAGCTGTAGGAATGCAAAGAGCTCTACCCCAGGACGATTCTGCTGCATAAGCAGCTGTTGTTTTGGAAAGTAAAAGGAGAAGAAAGGGCTGAAGCCGACCAGCTAGTGATATGTGTGAAGGGGTGCTGAGAATCTTCAAGAAGTCACCCCAAGGACTGATACAGTTGCTCTGCTGTTTTGCAAAGCCTTGTTTGTGTAACTGACAGAGCAGGCTACAGACTAACTTGTTTTAGCCCAAACCAGGTCTGAGCTAATGCTCCTGTGGCTTCAATGATCAAAGCAGGGGCACGGAGCAGGTTCAGTAAGGGGCAGGATTTTTACCTTCAGCTGGATTTCTCGTGCTTGTTCATCTATTTTTTGTTCCAACAGGGTGATTTTTTGCATCATGGAGGACATGGAGTCCATGTCAGCGCGAGCTGTGCCTGAAAGCATGAAAACAATGTGTTATCTCTCTAAAATGGTGATGGGTATTGGAGGTTCATCTGTGCCATAGGGGGCCCCGTACAAGAATTCCTTTCCAGGTAGGACAAGGGAGTCCCTTTTTGGGGAACTGGATAGAAATCCCTTGGCTCCTGAGTGATGTATGCGAGAGGGGGACCACAGGAATTAACCCTGCCCTGGGGTAGAGTCCACCAGGTTGTCACTGAGAAACTGTGATGGCCCAGAATCCCCTAATCATTGCAGAACTTTACCCTGCATGTTCTTTTTCAGCGTTGTCCTCCTTGAGCAGGAGGGGAGACTGCCTTGAGCTGGATCCTTTGTCCTGGGAGACAGACTGCCGTCTTCTGAGAAGAGGTACGAAGAGCATGAAACAAAGAAAACAGGTCAATGTTTTGGGTACGACTTCTCCAAAAGCAGGTAAAGAAATACTGGGGTTGTGCTGAGGGAAAGAGAGGACTGGAGAAAGCAGGGTGGCCCAGTGCATTTACTCCCACAAGCACTCCAACTAATTAACGACTGTGTGTGGGCACTTGTTATGAGCCAGGACGCAAGGGAAAGTACAATCTCGGTAGCTGGGAAGAGTGAACATGAAATAGAGCTTGCAGAAAGAGACCATGGCACTAGTACAGAGCATCCCGTGCTGCACAGTGAGGCAAAAAGTGGTAATATTCAGCTATTTTAACAAAAAGGACAACACCCCGGGGTTAAGAGAAGCAGCACACTTCACTGGGAATGGAAAAGGAGGTTTTTGCTTTAAGATCTAGTAGGCAGGATGTGACCTAAAATGGAACTGCAAAAATAGATGAGGCTTTGCTGAGAAATGTGGAAACCTTTTGTTACTTATCTGATTGTGGACACATGTAGGAGGGAAAGAGCTACAATAATTGCAAAACATGTAGGATGGTAAGAAAAGCCTTACCAGTGGGTGCAATGAACTTGGGCTGCTTTGCCCTTTAAGTAAAAATAAGAAGGGATAATATGTAAAAATAAAGCATGGGTTCATTAACTTTGGGAGGATTTGCTTGACCAGCAGATCTTTAAAAATTTAATTGAAAGGGCTGTTCAGAAAAGTCCAAACTGTATACTTTTCTCCACAGCCCATCTTCCTAGGCCATACACCCTTGTTTTCTTGGCAGAGTGGGTGTTCATACACCCATAACTTGTAATTAAAATCCTTGAGCGTGTGGGAGCTGCCTGAGCGGGGTGAAAGCGGGGTGAGTGAGGTTCAGGGGTCCCCGCTGCGGCGGGGCAGGAGCAGGTGAAAGAGCCGACACTTGTGATGCCGTTGCAGCTGCAGAAAGCAACTCTTCTCCCCTTGAAACGGAGGAAACACAAACGTGATACAAACCTGGCTGAGACCTGACCGACCCACACCCCTGGCTCCTGCTGGGGACTGATGCTGGCCCGGAGGAGGCAGGTAAGAAATTTGGGGCGTTTTATTCCAGCTGGTGGTATTGCGGAGCCTGTCACCCTCATGTGCAGCCCTGTGGGTCCCCAGGGGGCAAAAAGGGGCTCAAAATAAGGGCGGTAACCGGGTACCGCCTGTGCGTGTGGGCCCTGGGGGGGTGATGTGGGTGGCAGCGCCGGGAGCAGCCCGGCCTGTGCTGGGGGGAAACACAGTGTGTGTTAGGGGTCCCTCGCGGTGTGTGGGGGTCCCCCAAACCTCGGGGGTGGGTGGGTGTGTGTGTCCCAAACGGCGAGGGGGGTTCCCCTCGCCTTCCCCTCCCTGGCGCCACACTCACCCCACGCTCAGCGTGCCGCCGCCATCTTGTTTACAGGCGGTTGCCGCGGCGACGCAGCGCCGCTGCCCATTGGCTCAGCCTCGATCACGTGAGAGGCGAGGCAGCCTGAGGACTACAAATTCCAGCATGCACCGCTCCAGCGCCCCTCAGGGACCCCGGCTATGGCGCGGTCACCCGGTCCGGGCCCGGAGTCCTGCGAGTGGCCCCACAGGACCCGTGGCCGTCCTTGCTCGTCCCCTCGGGGGCCACCAGACCCCAGTGCGGCTCGAGGGGGTGCCCCGGGGCCACCCGGACCTGCGCCTGGGGGCGATCCGGCCTCCTGGCCCGTGGCGGGGCCTTCCCGGCCTCCCCGAATCCCAAGGGCCGAGGAGGGAGGCCGAAGGGCTCCCTGCCTGTCTTCTGCCCTGCACGCCGGCCAGCACAACGGTGCTTTTTTGACCTTCCCTCGTTTCAGAGTACTTCAAAGGTTTGCCAGTGCTGAGACCCAGCCGGAGCACGACACGATGGTGCCTTTCCTCAGACACCCACAGCTTCAGCTGATAGACACGGGCCGTAGCACAGCCTGAGCTGAGGCATCACAGCTCCTCCTGATTTCCTCACCTGCCCCTTCTCTGTTTTCTAGCAAGGCTTTCCCTCACCCGGGCACTACCGCAAGCTTGTTTTGCCTCGCTGATGCTCTGAACTCCACCCAGCCCTTGCTGCCATCCAGAGACCTTTCTCTGCGCATCAGCCGTTCCTGCCCACCGCTGCCGTGCTGCTCCGCTCTCTGGAGAGCTCGGCCTCCACAGTTGGAGAGAGGCAGAACAGGCCCGTTTTTAGCACCTTTTATGGGATGTTGGCAGGCCCCAAGAGACTTTCATTTTGACGCTTCTGTGAAGTGAAAAAAATTAACTAAATTTGGTGAAGTTTTGCTGCAGAGGAGCCTTCAGCTCCGGGCAGAGGCTGTCAGCGGGCTCGGCTGCACTGCAATGCGCTTCACCAACACAAAACCAGACAGCAGGTGTATGTGCTCGGCACGTTTCAGTAGCTTTACTGATTTCGAGCTATCTTTAAATCACAAGATCCCTTTTTGTTTCCTCCTGCTGCTGCAGTTGAGTGGGTGAAGGGCGCTCAGAGATCCGCTGTGAGGAGATGGATGTCTGGGGGCTGGAAGGAAGCATTTCCCTGATCCGTTACCTGGATCAGACAATCCAGGCATGTGACAGACATTCAGAGGGACAGCTTGGACCCAGCTTCTGCCCTGAGTTGCAGGGAAGGAGGTTTGGCACAATGCAGAACCCTTGTTGAAACATTGGCTGCGTAATCACAACTGGTTCTTCATGGGCGTGGGACACGGGACAGGGAGAAGCAGAGCTCAGCCGGTGGGGGGGGGCAGTTCATGCTGCAGGTGGTATTTTGTGATGTAGCAAAATGCAGGGTAAGGAGCTTGCTGCCTTTGCTGGAGATGGTGGCCAGGACATCCCGCTCTGGGGTGGCTGCGTGGCCATGCCAGGGAGCAGAGAGAGCAGGAGTTGCTTTTATGCTGGGAGACGTAGATCGAGGCTGGAGAGAGAAAATTGAGGCCAAAAGGGCTGTTTGGGGTTGTGTCTGTTTAGAGATCCCCATATCTTGCAACTTCTCCCTCGCAACATCCGCTGGAGATGTGACTTCCCCAAATCGCCCCAGGTTCAAGCATTCCTCCGGGGTGGCGCAGGGGCTGGGGAAGGAAGGTGTGATTGGTGAGAGCGGGGCCCCCGCTGCGCTTAAAGCCTCCGGCTGCAATCGCTGCGAGCAGATGACGAAGTGTCACAGCACATCCTGCACCCGGCCCCGACCATGCAGCCCCTCCAGCGCTCCCACCTGCTCCTCCTGCTCGCCCTCCTTGTCCTCTGCATGGTAAGAGAAACCCCACGGCG
>VXAK01002952.1:6123-11266 GCA_013399435.1 Arenaria interpres | reverse complement strand
AAAAAAGTATAAAGTTAACATGTAAAGTTTAGACGTATGAATTAAAATTCACCATTATGTTTCAAAAAAAAGATCAGCTGAAATATAAAGAAAAAATTAGAGTGGTTATCAAAAGCACAGAAAAGCTTGTATGACTCCCAAGTTTCTAACACTATTCCAAACTTTGGTTCAGAATGCCAATGCCTACACCAGATTAGTTTTTCTCGAATATTTAAATGATTTTTCTACCAACATGAATGCTTGGATCTGAAAGAAGAAGAAAGAAATTTTCTGCAGTGGCAGAGACTGTGGTGTTCACTCCACTCCATGTAGGTCCAGAAACCAGCGATAGATCTTTACTCTCCATGATGGAAAAGGAAAGATATTTCGGTTGGCCACAAAGCGCAACCATGGCTTTTAATGAGATAAAGGGAAAGAGATGATCATATTTATTATCAAATTCCATTGGATGCCACTTATGACTTAGTATATGATTTCTATTCCTTTGAAATATCCTAATATCTCTTTATGTCTTTGTATATACATATAAAGAAATAAAATCTGTAATGTTCTTAAGAACGTAAGATAAAGGTATGTAACGAGCATCTCTTATCTGGCCATGATCACAGTCTTAGCTTACACTGTGTTTGCTCCTGCTCCACAGGCTGTGCATTCTGGTTTACTCAGAAAGGTGAAAAGTAATTACAAAACAGAATAAGGACTAAGTAGGCACTTACTTGGAAATGGCAAAAAATTGAGCACTTGGTTTTGGTTTATGTTGTACTAGTCACACAGTTTTAATCTGAGGCCATATCTGTGTTATTTCACTGTAGACATAATAAGCTTAATTTTCACCCACAATTTATTAATAATTTAGGATCATCTTTTAGCACATAACCATAAGCAAGTTTGAGTCTGGCTGTCATTTACAGCACAGTGTAATCTGCATATCATGAACTAAGATATAATCAAACTGTATAGCAAAGCAACAGGAAAAATCCTGAATTTTCTCATTGTGTCAAAGTATGTTAAGTATATTCCCATGCATATTGTTTTGAAGAGTTACTTTTAAAGGCAATGTCATGCGAGGTGAGAGTCCATAATGATCTTAGCCGTATATTCTTCTAATAGGGACCTTTAAGTAAGGTAAGACTTTAAGTAAGACATTTTAGGATAACTTTCACATGCAGGATCTTCTGAAATCAAATTTAAAAATATTTGGTTTTCCCATTTGTTTTCAATATCCAAAGCAAACTATCTTTTGCACATGGAGAAGGATCAGAAATGTATATTCTTCTTTCAACTTGTAGGTTATGTGAGTAAGAATAGCTTCCTAGTTTCTGAAAAATTTACTAAAATAGGATTATATTCACAAAATGAAGAAAATTTATTTTGTAAAGAATACCTTGTAGCATTTATACTATAGAAGTATGCAAAATTTGTTAGGCAATGTTAGATTTTTTTTTAAGTTAAAAAGGATAAACCCACATTATGGGAACTACAGACTTTTTTTTCATTATTAATGTTATTGAAAGAAGTAACACTGGAACAAGATCACTATTTATAACATTGTTAGAAAATTATTACTAACTTTTGTAAGCAATTTTTCAAGCAGTGAACACTTTCTGTCTTTTGCACAGCTATTGTGTTGTGTGACTCCAAAACTTCAGACTGCCTGTTTAATTTCAAAAACTTTGACAAGGACATACATTTCCAACCAACTCTTCTCTTGGAGCTTCTGGATCTATCAGTCAGGAGGATAGGAACCTGGCTAACATGGTCCTGACAGGAAATTTCTGTAATAACTGTGGCATTAGGCAAATGTATCTGCCCTGAATTCAGAATATTGCTTTCTCACTTCCTTTGGCAGTCCCTGGCTTTGAATCTCCAAACTTTCTAAAAGCCTCATGTGTTTGAGTGACTCCACCATATATTTTATATTTCTGATTACTATTTTTGAGTCTTTCCTTCTCTTCCTGCTTCAGTAAGCTGTGCTCAGAACTTCAGTATCCAAACCTGGATCCTTGTAGGACTGCAAGGCCCCATTTGCATCAGTTGTCCATCTAATTTTCTTCTGACCTAGGCTTTCTGGAGTTCGCACGCTTACCTACTACATCCTGCACAACACAATGCCTTGACTCTTTTAAAGAAGCTTTTTGCCCAGAGATAGCATTTATTCTTCTGTTGCCCATTGCTTACCTGGAATACTGGATATAGTCCCCAGTTCACACCCTAAAGACCTAATCAAGTGTCACATAAATTCTACAAGATACATATTTACAGAGAATACCCTTGAGGTAGATCCTCATGCTTAAATGTAGATGCTTAAAAATCCCAGAGAATTTTAAGGTTCAAAAAAAGTTATGTAAATATTTTTGAAATATTCCTTCATTTTCCAATCAAACTTTAACAGTTGCTGGAGAAAATATAATATTTTTTCATTAACAATTGCTAAGAAATCTCATCATTGATTTGCCTTTGTTTTCAGATTTTGTGAATTGGGTTTTGGTTTGGGGATTTTTTCGATACTGAAATTTTAACTAAACCCTAGAAGAATTTTCTGTGGATGCTTCCAACAAAATAAATATCTAAGAAAGAAAAAATATTGTCATGAAACTAAGGAATTCAGCTGCTGAGCTTCTTCATTTCTGTTTATAGATGTACAGGCCACCTTACTGAATTTTTTTTCACTTTGTTATTTCATTAAGGCTTAAATTTAGATCAGCTCCAAACATTGTCCTCACAATGTTGTTTTGATGAAGATTTTTCAATTATTTTAACAGAAAACAAAATAATAATTGGACTTCACTGGGGGTTTTTTTCATATTTCTATAACACTGTTAAAGATAAAGAGGGCCCTTGACTAAAGGCTGAGATATTCTCACTTTGTGTGTGTGTGGAAGGAGCAGACATCAGAGGGATGGGGAGGAAAGGGATGGCAAGGAGCAGGAAAACTGCACTTACATATCTAAGTTCACCAGCCATAAATCAATACTTTTCTAACCAGTATCCTATGAAATCTGCCCAGACCAGTGTTTGAGACATTTCAGCATCTCCAGAAGTGATGGAGAGAAAGAAGAGTCATGGGAAGTATTCACAATGACCTAATTTGCTTAAAACCAATTATGGGAGCTCAAGTTGGAGTACCTAAAAAGTCAGGGCAAGATCCGATCGGAGAAAACTTGATGCTGAGTAATTGTTAGGGAAACTATACTCCACCACAGCCGAAGGTGACATCATTGCAGACCTATATCTGACCACAAAGTCCTAGCCATTGGCCATCTCTTCTGCCTCCCCTTTCCTGGCCCATTTGCTGAGCCATTTCAGCCTCTGAAATGTGCAAATTATTTATTTTCTTTGCTCCAGAGTACTGCTATAGCTTTGGCAAGGCTTTAACAGCATGTCAAAGGTCTGCTTCAGTGTCTTCACATTTCTCCGTGTTTCTCTAATTACAATTATTGCACCGGGTTTAATGTCATATTTCTGCCATTTGATCCCTTTTTTTGTCAGGAAGCGGCGGGTGGTAGTTGGTTGTGTGAATGTAGAAATAGTAAAACTTCTATCTTTTCATAGTAATGGACATATGTTTTGGTGGCACTACAGAACCCTGAAATCACGGATTTTTCTGCAGCAACTTGCTTAGCATTGAGGGAAGGTCATGGAGGTTGTGCGGTCGTGTTGATTTGCAACCTTTTATACGTTCCTCTCAACAACCTCATCTGTTTTCATGGCTTTAATTACCATCTCTACACACAAGATCCAGATTTATCTCTACCCCAATGACCTTTCCCCCAGTGTTAAGATTCTTATTTTAGTTGTGTAATTTCTTTTGATTATTTAAGGGACCATCATAAACTCTGTGTATTATGCAAAAGTGAAAAGCTTGTTTCCTGCTTGAACACTGGGAGCTCAACTAAATGAATAGTCTACTTAAACAAATGCAAAATCCAATTCCTGTTAAAACCTGTAGTCTCACCTTATGGCCACCTCAATAGCCCACCAGAGCTCCAAATAAAAAAATTAGTCTCTGATTCTAGCTATAAAGTCTTCCTAAGTTTTTGGTTGTATTGCCAGGCCCTAATTTACACCATTTACGGATCTAAACTTCAAAGTTTTTCTTCTAGTCCTTCATCTTCTTTTCTTTGGTATACAGGTTTCAAAAGCTTGACGTCACCTGTGGTACCCCTTGTTCTGCTACAGATTGTGTGGCTACATTTAGTTAGTTAACAAAATCAGTCAGTCCCATAGCTGAAAATTTGTTAGAAAACTTAAAAGAGAGCTTGTGTTCTGAATCTGACACTGCAGAATTTGGTATCTCAAGAATTAAATACAGTAGCACTCTCAGAAACACATACATTTCAGTTCCTGTAGATAACCACATGATCTGAAGTATCCCTTAAATCAGTGGTAGAACGTAATTTTAAAAGAAAAATAATAATTACTATGAAACAATGATGCTGGCATCCTGTGTGCAACCTACAGTGTGACATGAGTGTTGAGATTGGCAGTCACTTCGGGGATCAAAGAGGTGTGAGGGGTTAGAGAAACAACTGCAAAGGAGCATGTGGTTAAAATGAGAACAGAGAGATTTAATAGTTAAAACTGAGAAAACAATGCAGTACAGAAACTTTCTTAGGTCCTTCACATCACTCATTTCAAATTTCTAGTTTTGACCAGCTATTGTGACTGTATGAAACATTATGTTTTATTGATTTCATTTACTCCAAAATTTAACAAGACAAAATAAACAGAATAGCTATTATTTTCAACCTGTCCTTTAATTTTTCTGCATGGTATACTGAATTTTTGTTTCTATTTAGGTTGATTCAGTGGCGTTTGGCTCTGAATTAAATATTTTTAGAGGTCCGAAATCTGATAGGAATGAAATGTATAAATAGTGAAGAGAATAAATAACACATGTAGAACTGAGAGATCAATTTACTACCTTACAGTAATGCAGCTGAATACTTAGCTGTGTATTCTTCAGTATCATTGCTATGTTGTGCAAAAAAAGCTGCTAGACATAAGGATGTAGTCTTTGTGCACTCTTCTTCTCACGTTTTGTTGTTAGAATGGATGCATATTTGTGAATTTAGAGTTCAAAAAAATACTGTACTTTGCAAATATTGCACTTTTCAAGCAATCTCTTGGTCATTGCTACACA
>VXAK01002951.1:0-18379 GCA_013399435.1 Arenaria interpres | reverse complement strand
GCTGGCAGCATCCCGGTTGTGTCCCGGTTGTGGCTGGGACTTCAGCCGCTCTCCCGATTATCTGGCCTGTGGGATAGCGGTGAGGGGCGGGGGAGCATAGGCCTGGGCTGGAGGGCTGTGTGAGGGGACCGGCGCTGGCTCAGTACTAGTGGGCTACGTCAAATACGATGTCACCAACGGTAGGGTGTGTGTACAGGGCCCTTCGGAGGGATGCGATTGCCCGAGCCCTCCTTGGCTTGCAGGAATGAGGGTTGGCTTTCCATTGGCAAGGCAACCCTGGGCCTCCTTCACCTGCTGCTTCAGGTCCGAGTCTGTTGGCCACTAATGCCTGTTGTGATTATGGTGGTGTCAGATCCCTGTTTCCAGGATCTTTCCAGCTTTGACTGAATGGCTTGAGTGTACACTGTAATTTTAGGCCTTTATTGTGACTTTGAAGTGTGGACTAATTTTAGGTTTGTTTCTAAATGGGAGCAGTGCAGTGAGCTGAGTTTTAAATGTCAAATAATTAACATAGAGAAAGTTGTTTTTACAGGAAAGAACTGTTGATGCACTTGAGAGAGACTCTTTACCTGTCATGATTTGATGCAGGACAGTGCGTGCATTTGATCTCTCGGTTCACCTTATCTATGAACAAACCCTTTTTACTTGTTGTTTCTTAAGGTCCTTGATTTTATGGGATTTAGAGAAGGATTCTGAATTTGTCATGCTGAGAGAACGTTTCACTCCTAATATATGTAAACACAGATACAATGATTGTCAGCTTTCTGGTTTATGTTTCAAAAAGTGGGTGTTCGTTATCTTACATACTTAGGACTCAGCTGTCATAACGTGAGCACCTTGAAATCTTACTGCTCTTAGTGCATCATTCAACATGCGAAGAAGGCACAGAAAACTAGTGAGGTCTGCAAGGCTGTGCGGGAAGTTTGTAGATGAGCAAGGAATTATACCTGAATCTATTATGTCCTAAGCTAGTGCCCATATTACTCCTCCTCTGTATAAAATGTAAGCACCAATTGAAGAATAAAGCCTACATGGTTGTCTGTTGACTGGGACTTGACAGATCTGATATATCATGTATAATTATATGGAAAAGTGTATGTATGGAATTCAGTTTCACCTTTTAATGGATTTTAATAATCTGGTTACATTTTAAATAATACTTGGACAATAGCATCCTTAGGCATGCGATGAGTATTTTGTATCAAATAGCATTTGCTATTTATGAGTAGTTGCTATCTTTACAAGGTATTGTGTGTGGCAATATCTCTGAAAATCTGTATCCTAAATTAGTACCATGTTTGGATTATGATATCTTATGTTCGTTTTTTCCGTACAAAGTAACTACAGAGTTCTTTCAGATTACAGAGCGGGCCTTTATGTAGTTTAGTAATGGTACATGTGATTCTTGTAAGTTGCCTTAGTCATCTCTTGCCACACTTCTGAAAATAAAAATCTAAAGCCTGGAATTTCATTGAAAATAGGGAACTGAATAACTTTTTCAAATTATAAAAGTCACTTTGAGCTGAGTATTTTAATTTTTGGTTTGGATGCTAAAAGCTGCTCGTGTGATACACAGCAACTGAGAAAATTTTAGTTTGTCAGATTGTTAACTTGTGAGCTTTGAGGCATACCTGTTACAGTGCTAAATGCTTTTTGCTCTGAGTAGTGTAAAACATGCATTCTTGGAACAGAATTGGTTTCAAGGACCTTTTACAGTGTTAACAATTTAAAATATACAGTATATTCTGTATGTATAGTATGTTAACTTTAGTAAAGTTAACCTAGAGAAAGAGCAGAAATAGGTTGAAACACACTTAAGGAAAATGCTTTAAAGGAAAATGGGGAAGATGGTCTGTCTTAAGCTTGTAATACTTGCTTCTTTGGAATTTATTTTGAAACTATTCAATTGGAAGTCATTTTTTTGTCTATGTACAAAGTTGATGTAAGAACAGCCTCACAGTCTTTCAACTGATTATTTGAGCTTTTCAGAATCAGAAGCTGTATCTTGTGGCTGTTATAAAAGGGAGAGTGCTGCTGTTACCTAAATTGATAGTATATAATTCTGCCTTAAACAAGACAAACTATCAAACTCTGCATGCCCTCCTGTTCTTGGGAGTAGAAGGCAGGGAGGAGCTTTATTTGTTGAAGACCTTTGTATTTGTGATCCCTGCATACAGAGATGCTAATAACTTCAGTTTTAACTGTTAGTTTATAATTATCTAAGTATCCCTTAGCCAAAATGGAAATTATAGTCTTAAGGTAATTGGGGAATTTTTTTTTTAAGGGATATTAGAGTATGAGTTGAATTTAGTGAAGCTGTTTTGTGTATATATCAGGTAACTATGATTTTTTTCTTTTTAAATCTTTTTAATTTTTTTATAGTTCACCTCTTTTCTTGCTAAGAAAATGCTATATTTTTACTAAAATGAGTGAAAGAACAGCCAGGACTTTATTTTAAGTAACTGTGTCTGTTAGATACTGAGATAATTCTTGCATCGGTAATCCATTGCAGATCAGTACACATCAAGTAAGAGTCACACTTAAGCCATGAGTGACACTTAAGAATAAATAATGTAATATTGAGTCAAAGATACCACTTGAAAGGAAATTTCCTGAAATCAGTGATGCAAACCTTTCTTCTTTTAGTTTCCCTTACAATGTATTCAGGATTTATCTGCTACATCTAGTTTGTAAGTCATCTTTTTAAGTAGACTGCTAATGCATGTGTTCCATTTGGCATATTTAGCCTATATAAATTAAAAATGTTACAAGGGATGTTTCTTTAACCTTCATCCTTCTTCCAAGAAACTTGGTTGAAAAGTTATGTCTAGTGTCCAGGCGATTGGAGTACGAATAGGCAATGATAATAGTTTGGTAGAGAGACAAGAGAGACATTGGGACAGCATTTTAAGCTGTCTTTAGAGACTTTTTGAAGCAAAGGACTATTTTCTTCCAACTTTGTTTTATGCCTCTTTAAAAAAGAAGCTGAGTTTTTACTGTTTCATGTTTCTATGTTACTCCTAAACTTTACCATTACCCTGAAACATGTAACCGTGTTTCCATGTTTTCCCTGCCATAGAAAGCACATCAATTATATGCCAGTGCATTGTGGTTTTCTTAATAATGAAACTTATGCAGCTCTCTTTGTGTTAATAAGGTAATGAGGCTTCCAGAAAAATGCTGTTTTCTGATTTGGATGCATGAAAAAAAAAAAAGAAATGAACCTGTAGTTCAGTAAGGAGAAATTAAGCTGTGGTGGAATGAAATGTGGTTGCTTGAGTTACGCAAGTATATAATTATTCTCAACTGTACTGAGTGTCAATGGGCTTTCCCTTTCAGTCCTCCTTAACTTTGGCTTTAAGGGTAGATGTGTACAGTGATCTCTTGTTAATCAGAAGGGGAAAATTTTCATGAGCTCAACTGATCTAGTGACAGTTGAAAATTATGGTCTAGCAGTATAGTATCCCCTTGTCACTGTGCTCCTGTCTCCTTGCTGTCTTTGGCAGTGCTCAGCCTCTGGTTGAGCTAGTTCAGCTTGCTAAACCAGCAGCGAAATACTTGCTGTCTTTCTGGGCAGATTTTCTCTTGATTTGATGAGTTGAAGTGTCTCATCTTGGGGTCAGATATTAGTAGTCACATTGAGAGCAGAGAAAGGGCTGAGGGAGGGAAAGGAACAAAGCTACCCCCTTCAGTGGCCTGGGCTGTCAGATCGGATCCACTGCCTTTTGAGGTATCACATGAATAAAGTTTCAGCCTGAAGTCAGATTCCAAATGATCTGTTCTTGGCAGATAGTTGACTTAATTTTGATTAAGCGAGTTATAGGTGTTACAGGAAGCCTTTTTTATTATTTTAGGGGTTTGCTTCTTCATGGAGTAGAGTTATAAGGTAATAATTCAAAAGTTATTGCTCAGACTATGATGCATTGATGCTTTGGATGGTTGTCTTTTCCTGCAGCCCCAAATCAGGAGTGAGGGCTGTCACTTGATTCTTGCTTACGAGATAGCCATCAACTATATTAAAGTCCCCCAAGACTAGCTTTGCAAAATGATTTATTAGTTGATTCATTAGTCTTGAAAAGGAGAGCACCGTCTCATCTTCCTTGCCTTAGGAATGACTGACAAAACAAGGCTTTCTAGATTGTTGCTGACATTAACTATCATTTTTTTTCCCTTTCTACTAGGAAGCTAGTGCATTTTCCTTTAAGAAACTGTATATGATAATTAAGGTATTCTCTGTGTTTTATAAAGGTTTTTGGGCAAGTTGGTCTGCAGCTGTCACTGCAATAGTCATATACAGGTACATATTAGCAATAATGTCACAAGGTACAGTCTTAGTTTTTACATAACATATTGGGAAGTTATGAAGTTTGACTGTGTAGTTTAATGAAATGTAAAAGCTAAGCTTTTTGTATTGTATCTAAATTCTGGCTACCTACTCTTTGTTAATGTGTGGCAGACTTTCCTAACATCGGTTGTTTCATTTTTTTGGAACCTCTTTCTCATGAAAAGAGGTTTTGTCTTCAGTTCTACTTTTTTTCTGCAGCTACCTAAAGAATCAGCCTGTCAATAACTATAGAATATTATATCATGTTATAACAGTATTGGAGTAGA
Organism: Arenaria interpres; assembly: GCA_013399435.1. NCBI lineage: Eukaryota > Metazoa > Chordata > Aves > Charadriiformes > Scolopacidae > Arenaria > Arenaria interpres. The sequence continues at coordinate 13,768 of VXAK01002951.1, read as the reverse complement.
AATATATGTTGGTGGTAAGCTGAGGTTAGCAGAGGTTTGGAGGGCAGAATGTTGACTATCTTTTTAACCTTCTGGGGAGCAAGTGGCTTAGAAATAATTGTATTTGTACTAGAATGAAAGTAATCACATATTTAATCGTCTTTATTAAGAGTTCACATATTGGAAGTTCCTAGTTATCAGTAAAAATGCTGATGACATGTAGGCTTCCTTCTTTGCAGTTCTCTAAATTACCTTTTTTTTATGTCTGGCTTGATACCGGAGTCTTTATCCGGTTGGGAAGTGTTATCCTTGGTGTGGTGACTTTCATTCTATAGACTGTTCAACGATAGAATGATAATGGGTGGCTTTTGTTACTGTGCTTAATATATTGCTCTGAGAAGGGTACTGAGGGACAATTCTGGACTGGAAACTGGAATCTGTGGAGAAAAACATCAAACTTTCTCAAGATGTGGTGGGAAGGTGAGTTTATGTTACTGTATATTTAGACATCACTAAGCTGTGTCAGGGCTCAAAAAAAATATGTGTATTTTAATAGCATATATGAGCTATAAAAATGCTGAAGCAGCAGAAAGTATACCAACGTCTTTGTGACCAGTTCTTAAACTTGCAGGAACAAGAATTCCACGGTCCCCTGTGGACTTGGAACCCTCCACTTGTTTTGGTGCTTAGTTTTCCCCCTTCCTTCTTGAACTTCTTGTTCAAGGGAAAAAAATCAGGCTAAATGCTTTTGTTTACTGTGGGCATAGGGAAAAGTTATTATTGCCTTTGACTTTTAGGTCTTTGAAAACTTGTTAGTTTGTCCTCTCACTTTTCCTAAGGTAAATAAATCTAGTTCTGTTAACCTTTCTTCTTGCATTTTGAGTTCAGTATGTTTGGTTGCTGTTCTCTATATTGGCTTCTATTAGCTTGCATTTGTGGTACCTAAACTAGATGTAGCACTTCCACTGTGCAGAGTAAGGGGGAATCCTTGCCTGCTGTGTCTGTCTTCTAATAGTCTCACTAACATATTGAATAATGTTGACATTCTGCATCCTGCTCGTAGTGTTGACCCACTTGACTTGTTTCTTGTCATATTGCTGCTTTCTCTCCATTTTTATCCATGGTTTGATTTTTTTTTTTGCTGTTGTTTATAAATGCCATGTAGCATTTTCATTTACTTTTACTCGACTAAGTTTATTAGAGAGCGTTTTTATTTCCAATTCGGTGCTGCATACCACAAAAAAAATCCTTCCAGTCTCGATGGCATAGAATCATAGAATGGTTTGGGTTGGAAGGGACCTTAAAGATCATCGAGTTCTAACCCCCCTGCACTGGACATTCATGAATTTGATGTGTACTCTCATTCATTAACAGAAGTATCTCATGGAACTTAAAAACCGCGTGTTGCATTTGCTGCTGACCTTTTCCTCTAGTCCAGTTATTTTCTCAGAAGACAATTAGATTCATTTGGTGCTTGCTTTTGGCAAGTTTAGCTTGTGTGCTTTTTTCACCTTTGTCTAGGTGCTTTCCAGTCTATTTTGTTTCAGTGGCTTTGATACAAAAGAAAGGTTTACTGCTATGACTGTTGAATTCTGCTACAAAGTGTTCTGCACTTAAATATTTATACCAGATACAGACATCACTCTTATTGTCAAAGACATGACGGGCAAAGGTGGCTAATGGAAGTACCATGGCAAAGCCAGCAGAGCTTTTTTCAAAGGTATCTGGTGCCATCCTGCAACTGGGATAATATTCTGAATTTTTCTGTGCTGCATGACTTTGCGTAGTCCATGTTTTTCAGGTGTGGTATCCCTCTTCAAATGGTGTTGTAGATTTCTTTTTTTTCCCAATAGATCCCTTAATTTGTTGCTGAGGTTTTTTTCTTCTACCTCTTGTAGAAGGGAGTTGTTATGTTGGGGCTGGATTCGCCAGTCCTGTGGAGGTGTTGTGGCTAGATCAATAGTACTTTACCTGTTGATCTGTGCTTGTGAAAGTATTTGGAAGTCTTCTGGAAATTTGTTTCAAGTGTTTAATGGATGGATATACTTCCAGGTTGAGTTTTATGATGTAGATAGATGTTTTCTTTCTTAATTCTAGCTGGGCTGTACTAAGGACTACCAAGACATGTTACAAAATATTCCTGTAGAGTTTTCTGAAGGGTGTGGTTGTTTTGGTAGCTCCTTTCTTTCAATGGCATTTCTGAAGGAAATAGTGAAGATACAATGTAGATTACAGGACTAAAGGTAGATTTAAGTGTTTAACTCTGTGAAACTTACGCAGAACAACTAGGAATGGCTCGATTAAGGGGAAAGACTAAAAAGCTGCTTTATAAGCGACACTGTTACACTGTTAAATGTTTCTTGCTGTGGAAAAGAACGAAATATTTGCACTTGATGGAGCTTGCAAGATGATTATTATCTGGGGGCTACTTCTGAGTTGTAGATGGTGGCATTAGTCAGTAGTGCTTTCACTTCTAGTCTGCACTTCAAGCCTATATCACAACTGTTTGACTTCAGTAAGCTATTGCAGCATATTCTCTGAAGGATTGCTCTCTGAGGTAATGGATCACTTATCCTCGGCATGTTTGAGAGTGGATGCTAAGCTATACTGGCCAAACCCCCGGATTAGTGTGCAGTATTTTATAGGCAATTAATTTGTGTGTGTGGTTGAGGGGGTTTTGCCACTATGGGTATAATTTGGTTTTTGTTTTGTGTTGAAGTGTATTTGTAGTAATACTGCACTTACATTGGTTCAGTTGGGTAATTTAAATTAGTGTAAAACCATTAATTGTGGTACTTATTCTTTGCAGACTGACAAAATTTTAGTCATAATGCTTCACAAATGCAAATAATGGTAATTTGTAACCAACACTTCTGTGTCTGTAGTGAGTTTTATGAGCCAACTTTGTCAGAACAGTTTCAAAAGGGTTGTGCTATACGCTTAAATTACAAGAAGTTGGCATTATACTTTGACATCTGACAGTCTGCAAAACAATTAAATAGTTAACTGTTAATGGTTAAAATGTACGTTGAACATGCCTCAAACTCTAATTAAGCATTGCCTAGACCCATCTCTGAGAGGACTGCAAGCCATAATTTTCTTGTTTAACATTCTAGAATAAAATTTAATGCCCTAGTTTGAAGTATTGTAGTTCTCTGGCTAAAGGGAGCCATCTGAAATAGCTTCTTTTGAAGCACATGTATCCAAAGGCCACTTGCTGCCCAGTTGTCATGACTATGAGTTGACACACTTGGACAAATTACTATTTGAAAATGGTACCATTTAGTGTCAATGCTGCCTAATAAAGCCATTGTCCTTGTGGAAAGCTTAAGGAAACTAAAAGGTAACATTAAATGTGCCATACTGTAAGTTAATGTAATAATATTCTGTGGTGTCCTTCTCAGAAATGAAGTATTTTTCCTTCCTTACCTCACTCCACTTGTAAGTCCAAATGTATATGCAGTCCATCTTGGAATCACAGAATCATAGAATGGTTAGAGTTGGAAGGGACCTTAAAGATCATCGAGTTCCAACCCCCTTGCCCTGGGCAGGGACACCTCCCACTAGCCCAGGTTGCTCAAAGCCCCATCCAGCCTGGCCTTGAACATCTCCAAGGATGGGGCATCCACAACCTCCCTGGGCAACCTGTTCCAGTGTCTCACCAACCTCACGGGAAAGAATTTCTTTCTAGTATCTGATCTAAATCTCCCTTCTTTCAATTTAAAGCTGTTACCCTTCATCCTATCACTACATTCCCTNAAAACTGGACACAGTACTCTAGGTGGGGTCTCACCAGAGCAGAGTAGAGGGACAGAGTCACCTCCCTCGACCTGCTGGCCATGCTTCTTTTGATGCAGTCAAGGATGTGGTTGGTTTCTGGGCTGCCAGTGCGCACTGCTGGGTCATGTTGATCTCATCCGCGAGCACTCCCAAGTCCTTCTCCTCAGGGTTGCTCTCCAGCCATTTTCTGCCCAACCTGTATTTGTGCCTGGGATTGCCATGTCCCAGGTGCAGGACCCTGCACTTGGCTTCATTGAACTTCATGAGGTTTGCATGGGCCCACCTTTCAAGCCTGTTCAGGTCTCTATGGATGGCATCCCTTCCCTCCAGCGTGTTGACCGTGCCACACAGCTTGGTGTCATGGGCAGACTTGCTGAGGTTGCACTCTATCACACTATCCATGTCTTCTTCCATCGTCTAAAATCTACATTTCTTGTCCCCCGTAACTTAAAATAAAGCAGCTGCTTTTGCTTGTTCCGGCTTCTGTTTAGCGGACTGTTGGTAGACCAGATGTAGCCCCATAGTCTTTGTGGGCAGGACCACCAGCCGCTACAATTGAAATCTTTCCAGTGACGGTGTCGTAACTTGTGCTGGGATTTTTCTCTTGCATTATTCAGTAAAGCTGTTCATAATGGAATGATAGATCTCTAATAGATACTTTCTGCAAATTGATTTCAGTTTTGGTTTACCAACTGTAACCGGTCTTTAATTTCCTGAGTTAATCATAAGGTTCTCATGTGACTGTAATGGTCAAAGAAATAATACTTTTTTTTTTTCCTCATTTTTAACTCTATGTAGAATTGGAAGATGGCTGTACTAAGCAGTTCTTGGTTTAATAATGCCTAATTTTTGTACACCTAAAAGAATGTGAAGTGCTGTATTAGAATAAGTGCTAGTCTAAGCAAGAACTTTAACTCAAAAATGCCCTGGAGTAGGCAGAAAAGATTGGATGTTAAGAACAAACTTCATTATTCCCAGTCTCCTAGGAATATAAAAAAAAAGTAATTCTTATGATCTTACAGGAAGTTTGCATACATTTTGTCAGGAAACTGATACCACGTAAAATTTACAGGACTCCAGTTTATGGCTTTAATGTTCCCTTTCAACTAAAGGAAGGGCGAGCAATGACAACAGGAGACTGAACGGGTGCCAATATATATTGAAACTATCCGTTAAAAATCCACAAGTCTGAAATAATCTTTTGGAATGATGCCTTAAGGATGCTTTAGCCTGCACAGTCTCAAGGCTAACTCAGTAAATCTGACTAACATAAATGTCTTCTCTTCCTGACACTTACAAATGTAACCATAACAAATACATAATCCTACAAGTCATAATCTTGTCGTATTTTAACTGTGACAATTCCTTTCTAAGGATTTCTTTTTTTTTTGTCACAGTTCTTGTAACTAAGACTTCTGTAGAAGTTGTGCAAGTTTTCTTTAGATTTGAGGTGGATATTGGAGCACGACACTCCTAAAAGTTTGAAGCTATCATTGAAATGAAATTTTGTCAATTGTTGTAAAGGATTTTTTTTGTTGTTGTCTTGATTTTTCTGGTTTTCTATTAGTTACTGTCCTCACTATTACAGACAGATATTCGATGTTGGGTTTTTTAAAAATAATGTTTATAATATTTAAATTATAGTTTAGATATGCATAATTTAGTGGTCTGAATGGCAAATACTACCTCATTAAATCAACGGTATTATTATCAACTGTAAATACTGTATTGTGAAGCCACAGATAGAGGCTTAGTCTGCATTTTCCTTCAAATTTCCACCTTATTTCCCACTAGGATCTATATAGCCAAGCTGGATATATTTTTTCAGACTTTCTTTTTAAATGAAAGTATTTCTAGAGCTTAGTGCCTTTTTTTTTTTTTCTTTTTAAATGGTAAAGTGCAGAGACCTTCAGTAGCTACTTAAAGTGTCAGGGACATCAATCTTTAAAAAATAATTGATGAAAACAGGCGTAGTTGCATGGTTAGGCAATACCACTTTTGAAGTTTGATACCATGTGTACTGCAGAATGCAGTATTTCTTACCTGTCTTACAGGTCTAGCCCATTTCGCATGTGTCTGTATGTGTCAGTTCAAATTATTACTCTGTTGCTTATAAATAACCATAGAATTTTATATTTTTTTAAAGTGTGCTGATTGATCCAGTGGAGTTTTTTCCCAAGAAAGACTTTCAGAAATACGGGTGGAGCTTGTAAAAGAAAGATGTTTGGGTTGACTAGGGAATTACTGCTGTTTAATAGCATTAGCTATAAATCTCAACGGGTGACTTCTAGCAAAATCTTGCTGTTACTTCAGAATGTGATCTTACGCTCCATCCCCTCCAAAGGAAACTCTCTGGTTATGTTCACATCAGTTTAACGCGTGGGGATGGGCTCCCTCCGGCAGTGAAACTGTGGTCCCTTGTGCAGAATAACTTCTGTTTCTCATGTACAGTTAGCAAACACCTGCAAAGTTTTAAGATGCTGTTTTTTATAGATGAAGTTTCCAACCTTCTAACAGTGTTGGCAGAATAGACTCTGTGCCAATGAAGTGACTGTTCAAGCGTAGTTCTGCGTTTTAGCCAAAATGCAGCCTCTATAAATGCACTAGACTGATCGGGGATGGTTAAGCGTGGGCACACGTTAGCACTTTTGAATCGGAGAGATGGGGCAAACAACTGTTCTGAAGGACTCGAATAGATGCCCAGATGAAGCTGCCTTTAGTGATGCTCAAGACGAATCATACTTTTCCTCATCGTTAGAGTAACAAAGTGCTCGTTGTCGATGAAGTTCCTGCAGCAGCCCAGAGGCAGCTTGTGTAGCTGCTCTAACTCTGTGTTGTGGTGTAGCAGCAGGCATGTCTCTTCCCTCTGAGCAACAGGTAACCCTCTTTGCAAAGACATACTGGGCTGGCATTGATCTGGTTGGTCTGTGTACTATCATAGAATCATAGAATGGTTAGGGTTGGAAGGGACTTTAAAGATCATCGAGTTCCAACTCCCCTGCCCTGGGAAGGGACACCTCCCACCAGACCAGGTTGATCAAAGCCCCATCCAGCCTGGCCTTGAACACCTCCAGGGATGGGGCATCCGCAGCTTCTCTGGGCAACCTGTTCCAGTGCCTCACCACCCTCACAGGAAAGAATTTCTTCCTAATATGTAATCTAAATCTCCCCTCTTTCTGTTTAAAACCGTTGCCCCTTGTCCTATCGCTCCATTCCTTGATAAAGAGTCCCTCCCCATCTCTCCTGTAGCCCCCTTTAGGTACTGGAAGGCTGCAATAAGGTCTCCCCAGAGCCTTCTCTTCTGCAGGCTGAACAACCCCAATTCTCTGAGTCTGTATTCATAGGAGAGGTGCTCCATCCCTCTGATCATCTTCACGGCCCTCTGCTGGACCCATTCTAACGGGTCCATGTCCTTCCTGTGTTGAGGGCTCCAAAACTGGACACAGTACTCTAGGTGGGGTCTCACCAGAGCAGACTAGAGGGACCGAGTCACCTCCCTCGACCTGCTGGCCATGCTTCTTTTGATGCAGCCCGGGATGTGGTGGGATTTCTGGGCTGCCAGCACACATTGCTGGCTCATGTTGAGCTCCTCATCCACCAACACCCCATGTCCTTCTCCTTCAGGCTGGTTGTTAGTCCTAAATTGATAAAGGCTTTGCTTGTACATAAGAGAGACAGACAAAGGCAACTGCTATTAAGATCAGTGCTTGGAGAAGCACTGGAATGCTGGAAAACCCTTTTGCTGTGCTTTCTCTTCAGTCATTTGGAACCCCCTTCATTTGTATCCCCTCTGATTAGTAGGTGTCTTGTAGCCCTGGCACTTCCAGTGCAAGTTGATATAAAGGAAAATTTAGATTTGGACAACCTGCTGATATTGGTGCTGGTTAAAGGTGTGATTTTTTTTTTTGACAGCAGAAATCCCTAACATGCATATTAGTATGCATAATAGTATGCCCATATCAATAGGAGGGATGATTTAACAACTGGGCTGTGTTCTGTCAGTAGCCTGTGTTCAGTTCTATGCCCTCATATAAGCTTCTGTTAGGACCTACAGCAAAACACTTGAGATGTGGGCAGTTACTCAGTGGATGGCTCAGTGTCTGCAAGATCAGTAGGTGACAATAGATAGCCTGATCATTCCCTCCTATTCTTGAGAGAAAAATCAGCCTGAGTAAAGAGATAATGTTGTACGACTATTTCATACATTAAATGCTTTTAGTCCTTTAATGATAAAGAAAGTGATTAATAGCAGGCAAAAGGTGGTTGTTTTGGGTTTTGGTTTTTTTTCCTTGTAATATATGTACCAGTGAAACTGTCAGCACTCGCTGTTACTTAAATATCTTAATAATTTGCTTACTTTAAAATTAGGCTATTGGGAAAGCTGAAATTTGGAATGTGCTGCCTTTTGCTCTAAAACTTCTGAAGCAGATCCTGGTTTGCAGACAGGGTGATATCCTAGACCTTGCACATATGGAATTTTTGGGAAATCTGAGTTCTCTGCAGTGTGTCTGTGTTAGGGAGTTGGTCCTTGATACTTGTTTTCTGGTAGCCTGTGCTCCTGTTCTTGTTCTGTAGCACTGCCTTGTTGGGTTGGGTCCTTACGAAATGTCTGCAGCCCCAGAAGGAAGATGCACTGCAAATTAACAACTTCAGGACAAGAGTTAAGACAAATATGCTACTCTGTCTGTTACTAAATATGACCACGAAAAGCATAAATCAATGGGCCTAATTCTGGTTTTGGAGCACAGGTTATACATTTGGTCGATAATTTATTCTCATAACTTCTGTAGGACTGTTCTGGGGCTCTTAGAATAACAGCCAGTTACATCTTATTTTTAGTACAAAAGTAATTAGGGCTTTGTTCTAGTAATATTTTCTTAACATGCTGCAACATGATGGAGTTATGGGCTTAATAAAAACACTGTATCAAAAATGTCCAGCATTCCTGTAGGGCTTGCAAAATCCAACAGTGGCCAGAAAAGACATAATTCTGAGTTGCTGGAAGACATGTGTTGTATTTGACTCTTATTGAGCTTTGTAATGAAAAAATATAAATTGATTAACAATTAACTGCGACAGTGAAATAAGTTTCTATAGCAACAGGGCAATGCAGGGTACAATTATTCAGGCTGCTTTTCTGTAACAGATAATTTTTTCTTACAAGCAGTGCATTTACACTGTTGGACTAAAACATGGTTTTGTTATAGCAACAGATAATCCTGAGCTCTTATGTGCCGAAAAGGGGATCGGGAAAACTTTCAAAGATAAATACCAGGGTGGTAGAACGGTGGAAACTCAACCTACTACTACTTGCCTGTATGTTATTTGGTATAATGGAGCTATACTGAGTTATAGTATTGTGCAGTATGAATTTATGCTTCGCTGCTACCTAGTGACAAGTCTACATAAAACTGAACTTGCTCTAATTTAATAATAATGGTCATTTAGTAGCTTTCAACTTTCAAGTAAATGAATTAATAAAATTTAGTCCTGATGCCAATTCCCTGAATTGGTCAGGCTTTTGCTTATTTGTTCTTTGTATGTTTAAAGTTTCTGTTTGTTGGTTTTGATACTTTTGAATACACTTAAAGAGAGGAATATTCTACTTTAAGCTTCACTGTTAAAATTGGAAAAGGTTAGGGTATTGTCAAGAGATTCCACGTGTTGGGTTTTTTTGCCATAAAGCATGCTTGTAAAGCCAACTTTTGAGTGTTACTATATTTTGATATTTTAAAGTTAGAAGAAATGAAGTTTGAATTATTTCAGTGATGAAGCTACAGCAGCTTTAGTCTTTCAACAGGGAGTTTAATTTTGTTTGATGTATTTTAAGGCTACTTTGGATTTCTGATCACTCGAAAGAAAAAAAACCCCAAAGCAGCAGTTGTGTCTCTGGCAAGCCTCAAAGGATGCTGTTGATAGGCGTGCATGCACTGTCGAAGTGCATTTTTCTGATATTATAACAAACCCATACGAATGTTTTAGAGAAGAAAAAAAAATAAGGTTCAAAGCTAAAGTGAAAGTAATTGCTTTGAAGGTGTGAGTGACTAGAACACTAGACCAACAGGTCAGGTAACTTCTGTGTGTGTGCATGGGGAGGAGATGAACAACTCGGAGGTGACGCTATCGTTAAGTCACGCAATGTTTCCAGTTTGTTCCGTATTTTGGTGGCCATCTGAAAACAGCCTGCCAGCTCTAATTTAAGTGAGTGTCACTTCTAACAGGTATAATTTTCTAACCAGTTTTACTTAGAGCTGAGCCAATTTAAACCATTTCCCAGTGAAAGTAACTTACTAAGTGTTTAATAAGTATCCCGATTGAGCCTGTGAACTGAATGAGAACAGTCACTGAATTGTGCTGGAATGTGTGGTTTTACTTGGAATCCATGTGATATTTACATGCCTGTTATCCTTATTTTAATTTTTTTTACATTTAGTATATGTATCTTATCTTGGTTCGGCTCATCTGAATCATACAATCAGTCCTTTCTCACCTGTTTTTAATGCTGAATGAGGTAAGAATAACCAATTGTAAACATAGACTAGACTGTAGGAGTAGGAGGAAATGAAAGGATCTACTGGAGGATAAGAAACAAGGAGATTAGAAAGATAACTATCACTTTTTTACTTTAGAAATCTGTTATAGCTTACTATATAGTAACTATTGAGAAAATACAGTTAACTAAGCATAAATCTTGAGTGAACCTTGCAGAACTTAATTATGAAGTGTAGTTAAGGGAAGAGAGAATTGTTACAGTACACTTAATTTTCTCAGTTCCTCAAAAGTGAGGAAACTAAAATTTGTACTTCAGTGCATTCCAGTCTTTACAGAAGGTGATATATTCTTTACACAGCATGTGAGAGTCAGTGCCTGTGAATATTTGGTATGCTCACTACTATTCTGAAATCAGTTGCTTTTTAATTCACCGTATTCCTAACAGTGAAAACTTGTGCTAAAAACCCTTTGATTGCCTGTTACTCCACTGACAGGCAGTTATTTTTTAAAGGCTTATCCTTGATTGTATTTAGGTAGAGAAAAACATGCAGGAGTGATACTCAGCACAACCCCTACCCCACCACAATAACAACAACAAAAAAAACCCCAAATGAGAATTCTCAACTGCTTTGAGTTACTTTCAGTTTTAGCTTTTGAAATTCTGAGGTGGTCGACTTCTGTGTTAGTATTTTTTCGTTTTGCTTAAAGTAACACATTGTCTCCCTGCAGCAGGAAAACATTAATGTATAACATGTATTACATAGCTTTATTTGAAGTTGAGGTGGTCAGCCTTTCTAGTGTACCACTCTGGCAGCAGGGAAGAATTGTAACTTAAATTCATGCCCTTATATGAACTGGAAATTTTAGATTGGTATAATAGATATTTTAACTGAGAGAGCTCTAGAACCTTAAACTCATTCTGTTCTGAAATGGGGATAGAATTAAAATGCATAGTTCTTGAAATCTTTTTACATACTTTACTGGATACAGGGACTATGGCAACTGTTGAGAAGAGAGCTTCAAGATGAGGCCTTCAAGGAGTGGTTTTGGAAACATTTAATATTTTCGTTGGTAATGTTGGGACAAAGAAGTAAAAGCATGTACATGATGGCAACGTTCTCATAATAAAGTTGGGAGGCATCACTGTTCGTAATCAGAATAGTTTATAAGGAGAAGCGAGCTGATAACAGAACAGTAACAGAAGTGGAAAAAAAATACACAGGGAATTTTTGCTTCAGCCAGAAAACTTTGAAAAGATGATAACCAGAGTGTAATGTTGATTACAAGCTGAGTCAGCTGTGATACAGCTGTTGAAGGCAGGAGGAGGAAAATGCAATTCAAAGATACATCAAATGAGGTTTGCCAGTAGAAATAAAGAAGTGTCTTCTAGTGCCGTTGTACAAGGCATTGAAACGGAGGCTTTAGTACTGTATGAAATTCTGGTTACTTAACGTGATGAAGATGAATTTCAACGCCTGCTACTAGGAGAAGATGGTGTCTAATGTAAAACTGGAGAAAGAAGAGTGTGATTTTAATTAGCTGAGCAAAGCAATCACTATTTCTTAAAGCTCTAAAAGGAAGGAGAAAATAAATAAATAAATAAACTTTTTCCTAGATGTATGAGAGACATTGCAAGGTCTCCCATGAATCCCAATCATGCAAAATTTATTATTAATTCAGAAGGATCCTGCTCTTTGACCAGTCCTGCAGTGAGCTATTGCTAATAGTTGAGCTGCATAATGAAAATACCATGGTGTGATGGGCTACAGACTCTCTGGGAAGTACACAATAAATTTAAAGAAGAGGCAAAGCATTTCATCCAGAACCACCTTAGAGCTGAATCAGATGAACGGAATGCAGAAAATATATTTATAATGATACAAATACAGCTGTCTGTGTGGTACCCATTAAGGTTACCTTACTGGCTTTTAGATCCAGGAGAGGAAATGAAGTATAACATGTTGAGGAGCTGGGCACAGTGAAGTCCAGTGAAGACTGGAGGTCCAATGAAAGACTTTGCAGTTATCATGGAAAGAGCACGCTATGTTTTATGGTAACGGTTTCTCAGTGGTTTTGTAGGGGAGATTCTTGGAGATGGTTCTCTGTATTGTAAGCCTGCTTTTATATAGCAGACATTGAAGGTTAGAAATGTTTCATCCTATCTTTAAGCGTAAGTAAAGGATGAGTTTTTCTTGAGTAGTGACATCAGGCCACAGTGGGCGCGCTAATTTATAATAAAAAGAGGTGACCAGCTGACCCCTGGGGTAGCAAGACTGAAAAAACTAAGCCGTAGGTGGTGTTTTGTTTCATGTTTTCCTAATCTGAGTTTTACTTACTTTTGTATTGTATGCTGAGGTATTTAGTATGTTTTCTGGGAATTAGGAAAGATTCCATGTGCTTAGAACAGATGTTTTCGTATTCATGTATTTGAGATAAATGTTTGAAGAAAGATCTTTCTTCAAAGTGGAAACTGGGAGGAGCTGGCAACTGTGGCTTGGCTTTGCCCTGCTGATTTTAATCCTAGAACTTCAAGTAAGTTACCCAGTTACCCGGTGCCTCTTGCACCAGAACAGAACAGTTTTCCACCAGGGTATGCAAGCTTTAATGTATGGAAACTGTCTTTCTCATTCAAATGCACTCTTGGAACAAATCTTCCTTTCTGACATGAATGTGGAGTCTTGATTCACGGGGAAGAAGATAGTGTCAAATAGAGACTCTGCTGTTCTAGTGTAACTCCTTATATAGTGAATGTATCTTGGTCCTCACATCTGAACGCGTTCTCTTTATTTGGTAGCTATTTATGCACATCTTTAGCAATGAAGTTTCCCCATTACCTTCCCACCTTAAGCAACAGCAAAAATCCTTTGAGGTTTGTAGTAGTTAATAAAGTGATTGCTCCAGTATGAGAATTGCTTGCTTCACTCTTTGGAATACATTAGGATGTTAATGAAACTTGATCAATATGCAACACTAAACAGTTAAACAGAATTTCAAGTAGAGGCTCAGGCTGCTTGGTTACCATGGCAAACACAGTAGGAAATTCATGCCAAAGTTTGGAAAATAAGATACACAAAAGAAAACTTGTAAACTGAAATAATCACTTTGGAGAGCAAAAAGAGTTGTTCATAATTTATTAGAGTCTGTTTTCCAAAGAATACTGTTTTAAAATCCTGTTTTATCAAGCAAATCTTAATTGCCAGTGCAGAGTTTTATACAAAGCAGGCGATATTCACAAGCAGGGAAGAGTGACGTTCTTTGTTGCCTTGCCCTCTAACTGTAAGGGCACTGAGTGAATAGAATAGCCTCTTGGAGACAGCTAAATTACTTAAGTACTGTAATCAAGCTTGACATATTTTCAGTGTGCCATGTCTTGTTTAACAGATATGACCAGGATAGTGTGCGTGTGAAATATATATAAAATGATTTGTCTGTGTTAATGATTGTATGCGTGTTAGATCGTATATATATATGGTCTATATTTAGTTGGTCTATGTTCATAGAATCATAGGATCATCTA
>VXAK01002950.1:1106-22704 GCA_013399435.1 Arenaria interpres | reverse complement strand
CAAAACAGTGAATTAGTGGCCATCTCCATGTTACTTTACCGCACATAAGCAATAACTTACTTTCTCTGAGAGGATTAAATTAATTTCTGCCAATTCTGACATCAGTAACTTCGGCTCTGTTGTGGTAAATTTTAACTAATACAGAAGTTAACGTTTCCAGGAGGACAGTAATATCTTTGTAGCCAGAGAAATAGAAACATGTTGCAGTAAACTTTTGCTTGGAGACAGTTTAGTCACGTCTGGATATATGGCAGCAAAACCAAGAAACAAATTATCCCAAATGAAGAACAAGCTTCTTAATTCTAGAAGCTCTATTTTCTGCTTATCTGAAATTGCCAAAGTACTTAAGTATTCTTAGTTTTATCTGACTCTTGATCTGTGCTTTGTCCTTCTGTTTCTCTAGCTTTTTGACAGAGATAGGATCTAGGACTACAAGCGTTGAGTGCATGGAGTGAAGCAGATTCAAGATAATGCCATACTGGATAATATTCCAGCAGACTTTGTCAAGAAGTTCTTCTTGCACTTAGAATGAGGAAAGAATGGCTAAAATACTTCCAGTGAAGAAATTTAAGTTTATTAGAAACGTGGGTAAAGAGCTTTACACCTTAGGCTTATTGCAGACTTCCTTCAAAAGAAGTGCCAGTAGTTCAATTTTTCTACAGAATTAGCTGTTTTGGCCAAGCCTTCTTGGTATATCCTCTTGAAGGAGTTAATAAAGTTTTAATACTAAAGGTGCTTCATCTGTTCTGCAAAACTTGTTTACAATATTGTTTTATGCAACAAATATTAATGCAAATTCCTCCAGCTATGAAATATTGGCTATAAACTAACTGATGGTGGCCAATCTCATATTTAGAACTTAAGCAATTGCTTCATTGTGCTCCATGCTCCCTCAGGTTCTTGAAGGTAATACTGAAATGCACAAGGACTTCCTATGCAAGTATTACACAGAGAAAAGCCAGAGCAGTTTCTGAAATCCCTGGTTCAGAGGCGAGGCCTTTAATTTGGCATGAATATGCTAAAAATGCTACCTTAATACACTAGGCAAGTTAGAACAAGCCACTTTTCAGCTGTATTCTTTTGTGGTGTTCTATGGGTGGGGTTTTGTTTTTATTTTAGACTAACCAATAGTCCTAGCCATAGCCTAGCTTCAACTGATGTAGCTGAAGTCTCTCCAGGGCTGTTAGTTGCTTATTTTTTTTCCACTGTTGATGCTATGGAGCCAGTGTAACTCTAGGAGAGAAACATTCCATTTCATACACAGGTTTTTTTGTTGGCAGGGTGGGTTTTTTGTTGTTTTTAACATAACAGTACATTAAAATCTTTTCTAAATGAATCAATCTGTGGTGGAGTGCCTTGCTAACTTTATTTGGGGAGGAAGAAAAGGCTGGAAGATCTGCAAGTTTTTTATTATTCCAGAAAAAACAAGTCTAGACTGGATTGGAATTGCTAAATAGCAATGCCCTGCAACAGAAGAAACTTTCAGGGGAGTGAGTATGACTATAGGAAAGTATCCAACCTTTTGTTCAAAATATTACATTAGAAAGTTGAAACAGCCTTGCTACTGCAAAGAAAAAAAATGAAATTGGCTGAGGCAATTAGTGTAGCTAAACTTTAGTCTTTTTTTGTCTATAGTCAGTACATATACTTGGAATAAAACACTGCCACTGTCAAGGATCTTAGCTCACCTGCTTTTGTTAAGAAAAATCAACTAGCTACATCCTCAAGAAATCTGTAACAGCTGTGGAAGATCAGACTGTTTCTCTCATGAACTCTCAGACAGTTCTTAAATAGGAATAAAATACTGTAAAATACCATAAAAAAAACCACAGGTGTAAAGCTGACCCACAAGTCTAGCCTGTTCAGTTTTGGAAAACCCTCTTGAGTGCGCATAAAGTGAAATACAAATCTGATTTTTCTCTTAAGCAGATAATAATGATATCTGCTCCACAATGGTTTCTTTTAATGAAATTTTCATGAATATGCCTTAGGTAGCTTTGAAGTTACCTTTTACCAGCCATGTAGCCAAGATGTTGAATTCAGCAAGAATTTAGTCAATAGTCTGGATAAATTTACCACGGAGCTATGTGCAGGCTCACAGACCAGTGCAACAAAATAGTCATCCTGCGGTGGTACAGCAAGAGGAGGAGCTTTGGGGTGATAAGCCTGTACCCTCAGACTGCAAACATGCCCCTAGTAACTAATGATGCAGATACCAGTCCTGTGGCTCAAATTATCTCTCAGTAAATACTTCCCCATGTGCAGTTTCTCAGTTGCCTGTGTAAGACTGTTTATTTTGTAGACAAGGAAGTGCTTGTATATGCCACTACCTCATGTCATTTGGATATAACTCATGTATCACATGCAGGAAACCTCTGTTCTGTGGCACAGGTGAAATTTGTTCTCGTGCTATGGCCTCACAGTAAAGCAACAGATACACTAGTATTTTCATGCTATAATCTGTGTTAGAATTTGAACAGACTGCTTACTTTGGAGAAAACGATACAGACACTTAACATGGATGCCTCTTAAAGACCAACCTTCATAAGGTAGAGATTTTTCTTAACCTCCTTTTACCAATAGTTTGTACAACTTTTTTCAACCCTCTTACTACAGTCTAGGCTTGTCTCACTGAGAGTGGAAGGAGACTGGATTACTAACCTTATATCCTTAGCTCTTACATTTTCATTCCCTCCTTAAAGATATCCTGTTAATCTAGAAATAAAGTACCAGCTCACCTGTCATTTCTGTGTAGTCTAGTAGTACTCCAAGGATGGAGCTCCTTGGGTTCTGTGGACAACTACTATTGAACCTACTTCTATAAAAATTCCAACCAATCCCAATTCTTAAAGGTTTTGAAGACAATACAAGTCTTGGTTATGGTTATTTAAAGACAGACATCTCCAAATCCAGTTCCAGAGAGTGGCACCAAACCTAGACAGTGCTATAGGAAGCGACTCCTGTCCCACAGCTCCAAAGATGTTAACAGAAATTATTTACAGAACAGCTCTGTAAAGTATTTCTTAGTACAAGATACAGATATCATGCACCTGGGAAATAACAATATTCCCCTAACCTACAAACTAATCAGAAGTTAAAAAATAACAGGTGTCGGGGGAAGACCAGCTAATACATGCTTTTGAGAGGAAGCTAGAACTTGGTCTGTTCAGCCTAAAGAGCAAAAGGAGGGATTAAATTGCTGCCTGAATACATTAGGTTCCCAAAACAATAGCTTATCATTTTGTGAAAGAGGTTTGAAATACAGTCAGACATAACATCAACTGCTGAATCTAACGGCCATCACACTACTATTTTAGGCCATAAAATGATGCAAGAGGAAAGAGGAAAAGTAAGATTAAATCCAAAAAAGAAAACCAAACAAACAAACAAAAAGCCACATAAAACATGGTAGCTTTTTACTAGTCAGGTAACCATCCAAACCAAGAAAATAACACTTGGTCATTCCAATTAAGTTTTAGTCTAGTGGACTCCATTTTATGCATTTAGGATAACAGAGTCTCTTGTAACCTCAGACATAAGATCAACTTCCTGAGCAACCCCTTCTCTAGTCTTATCTCTGAATCACCACGCATTAGACTGAAAATGCTGCTGAGTATATTTGACATTCTCTAACCACATCCACAAGGATTTAGATGCGAGAATGCATCTGGATATCTCATAAAAGAAGCCCTTAAGTATAAGCAGGTCTGAATTCTCAACTCAGTGTAAGTTTTCACCATCTTGACTAAATTTTCACTGGTGTAGGCAGTCATTTTTGTACCATAAACTTCAGGCTTGGTCACCAATTTCTGTTCAAGTTCTTCAGATTAAATTTTTTGTTTTATTTTGCTTTTAAATAAGACATTTCTCATGTCATTGATACTACATTACTTATGATTTACATTTCAACTAAAATCCACCCCTCAATGATTCTAAGAGTCTTCAAATATCTGACAGCTAAATATACAGAAAAAGAATGTCCTTTCCCTCAACCCAAAAATAAAATACTGCTTTGTGTCCCTATTGTTGCTTTCTCAAAGCAGAATGATCATTTCCTGAATTGTTTGGTGTAGATATTTTGCTTAAGCAGCAAGCACTCCAGGCTACAACTGATGAGTGACCTTGAGACAGCTCTTAGAAGGCAGTTGCCATAGTAACACCACCACAAATGTGGTACATCCTCAGCTGACACCACCAATCTGGTGCAACAGATCCATAATAAGTATATCTATCCTGTATTAGCGTCTTAATATTTAAGGAGGAAGTTACTAGATATTTTTTTTTTTTAAGAATTATTTTAAAAACCTCTTGTGCTATAGTAGACACTGGATACCCTGTATGAATACAACTAAGGATACCGAAGTCCACGTGGTGCAAGAGGTAAGTAAGATACCATAAAATAATGCCCTACTCAAAGTTGCAGCTATTCAGTGTGTTAATCCAGACAGCAGTCCCTGGTCCAGGAAATGAGACTACTGAAGAAACCTTGCAATAGCACATAACTTTAAGAAAGTTGTTTTTTCTCAGATTCTCTAATACAAATAAACTTTATGGAGCCCTGCTGTGTCAAATTTAATGCAACTGGACCACAATGGATTATTTTTGCATGCCAGAATATTCTCAGTCTCACCTGTGCAACCTCATCACCTTGAATAAACTTTCAAACCAACTTGGCACTAAATGAGTAGTGTTGCCCCAAAGGTTCTTTCTCTACATAGCACACTACTAGTTCTTGTGAGCTCTGGAAGAGGAAGGAAAAGGTGAATCATTACTGAAATGTCAATAAAAATGAAACATCTAGAATTAAGACTGCTAGTTAACAGAAATGTTCAGCAGAACCATTTATGTTTAAAGACAAAGGGTTAATCGACAGATTAAGACAGTTAATTACAACCTAGCAGCCAGACATTAAGTTTACTTGAAAACTAAACTGCAGTTTCAAGACTACCAATTTTTTTTCAACCTCAAGCCAGCAGAAAAGGCCAATCAGATAAGTTTCATAGTTTGTTGATGTTGAAGAGATTCTATTATAGGTAAAACATTTGTGCATTCTAATTAGAAACAAGAGTTTGGACTGCTCTGCCTCTGACAAAGTCAACTCACTTCATGGGTTTGCCTGTATCATAAAGGAAAACATTTATTGAACCTCCATACCAGTGGAATCTGCGTGACAGCTAAGAGTTAATTCCAGTTAGAAGTGAAGACACACTTTAAAACAGGCTTTTGGACACTCCAATCTAAAGAGTCTGGTCCATAGTTAATTCAGTCAGTCAAGCACCTGCCCTGAAAGCTGGCTGAGGAGCTCCTGCCTCCGTAACTGTAACCTGAAGGTAAACAGACGACAGGAAAAAAAATAGTTCCCAGACAATACTAAGCACTTTCAACAGGGTCCTAAACCCAAAAAAACACCAGTTATTTTGGCAAATGTGTGTTATAGTGCAATTACCAATCAAAATGGTTCAGCTGTGTTGCTTCTGGAGATCTGGAAACACTGCCACCTCAGCTCGAAAAAGTATTATTTGAAATTGATGATGCTGTCAATGACTTATGTGCCACTCTTCCTACTTTCATCACTTCTGTGAAGTTGCAAGTAAGATGGCTATATTCTACATTGACCCATGTCCTATCAATCTGTGTATAGGAATTGACAGAGTCCATTTGAACAAGCATTCATATAAACACAGAATATGTTTCTATTTAGCAATAGCTTTCTACAGTAAACATACTTTATCAGAGTACAATAATTTGTCTTCAGCTTTGCACCTAGTTGTTTATTTTGGCCTCGCTGTAAAGGTTAACTTTGGAAACTATCTAAACCTACACATGAAAGGCACTTTTGGTATAAAATAAGACACAGCTGTACACAAAGCTTGTTCTGTACTGTCCTCTCCTCTCGTTTCTGTCTCCATTAAAAAAAAATAAATCTTCAGACAAAGAAGTTTAACTTTGATTTTGTGGAAATGAAATCTAGAACTTAAGTGACACTACAGATTATTAAGCACTGATTCTATAAATGCTGCCAAGTACATCAATCTACTCTGCAAGTTCATTTAGAAACAAGTATCACCTGCTATTAAAGATCTTTACTTAGTCCTTAACCTCAACCTAGAAACCATGAAGACCCTTACCACCTATAAAGGACCACTGATTACAACAGCATCAGAGAAACAAACAATAAGAAGTTTTTTCATAACACAAACTAATACATTCTAATCCTACAGTCCTGTTAAAAATCCTTCATCCCTAGACCCAATAGCATGGGGATGCTGATTCTCTGAGTCTCTACAGAAGTTATCCATTTGATAGATTAATTCTACCCCCAAATAGAATTATTGCAGTACTTACCCCTTTCAGTAGTTATTTCAGTAGGTTATTTCTGCTCAGCAATATGTATATGAACTACACTAGTAACAAATACACATTAAATGTTCACAGGATTCTCAACATCAAAAGATTCTCTTCTTTCTCAGAAGAGCACTCAATATATCTACTTAATCCCTATTGACTTAAGTAAAATTAGTTTCCCAATGTAGATAAACAGGTAAGGAACTACCAGTAATAATGCATAATTAGTAACTCCACCAACTCTTTCTAATTACAGCCCCAGGGCAGACAAAGGTTGCTGAATTTCTCATACACCCAGGTACCACTTGAGTCTCTCCAACACATTTGTTTCAGGAACAGTGTCTTACTGGAACTCCATCTAGTTTAAATTTTTGACACAACTATGGCTGCTCTCGTTCCACTCCACCCATTCCCTTGCACTACTACTGGTGTTTGTGCAACTAGGAGTAAGCTGACAGCCAGAAGTTGTCTGGGTGGTTTTATTTGGTTTTGGGGTTCAGGTTTTTTTTTGTTGGTGGGTGGGAAGGAAGGAATGGACAATTTTGAATTAAATCTGTTTGCTGACTGCAAGGGCCTCAGTCTCAGAGCAAGGAGAGGAGAGGTAACAGGAAGCACAATAGCTCTGATTTGGCTTGAGCAGCTGTAGAAGTGTACCACACTGCCTTGGGAAGACAGCGTTCCACGGGAATGCATCTAAAGGGTTCTGGTTTTATATTTTCAATCAACACTGGAAAGAAGTCAGTTTGTTCTGATGCTGCTTGCTTTTTGCACAAGATACCACCATAGCTCCCATCGCAGCATTTAAGCAAAAAAAAACTCTCAACCCATTATATAAAGTATTCTTTAGGCCCTAACCCAAAAGAGCATAAGTCAACAATAAATATCTGTAGTGACAGAAAGACAAGGCACATTCAAAGTACAGAGTCCTCTAGATCTTGGAGAAAGGTCAGGGAGCCTTTTGGTAAACAAGAACTTAAACAGAAAAGAGCTTGGAGGTAGACAAATGAGGTTGAACTTGCAGATCCCTTCAGTTTGATTTTCACCAGTGTATCTGAACCTACAATAATTTTATAAATAACCATTAAATAGGTTTTAAAGTTAACTGTCTTACAGAAGAATATTAGAACAGGATGTTTCCTAATGTCTGTCTTTCTTTAGTATACCAAAGATATAAAAATTAAGATTTCTAGTGTAACAACATGCAGTCCTTATTAGTAATTCTAGACTAATATTTCCATCAGAAGTAAGAAACAATGGATTGTCACCTGACAGTTACTATCTAGTAATAGTAACAGCTAACACAAACTGTAAAACAAGAAACTGAAGGCAAGATTAATATAATCAATAGTTGATATCCAGCATGGGAGCGGTTTATGCACATTCTTACAAGTGAGGACTTTTTTTCTTGACAATTCGTTTTCAGGGAGCATTTGCCCACCAAGTAGCTCGAAGTTTCAGTCAGAATGAGACTTCTAACTGAAATTCCAGCAGTATAAGCATGCCTGCATGTTATTAAAGGAAATAGTGGAAAATTTCACAGGCTGACATCCAGAATGTCTGCGGTTCCTTTTCATATTTCTCTCTTCTTGCAAAGCAGTTATTAGACCAGAACTTCAAATCTTTTTTTTTTTCTTTTTTTTTTTTTTTTTTTTTTTTTTTTTTTTTGGTGAAGCCTGGAAATTTCCACTGCTTTAAAAGACTTTTAAAAAGCTTTCTTAAATGTACAGCTTAAACAACTTTACACTTCTGCCGTGATGGAATCCTTAATTTAAGCAAAAGTTCCATCAACGTAAAGCAGTGCTAATTTGGGGGGGCAGGGGAAGAAAAAAACTTTGCTCATATACCAAAAGCATTGCTTGGCCAATCTGAAATATTATCACAGAGGTCATTTGAGGTCCAGCTACAGACAGACAGGTAAGAGAAGATGAAGTTCAGGATAAACCTACCTTGTAGCTGTACATTTGAACAGAAAATAAAGTGTACAATAATGCAAGCTATCCTATCCCTATAAAGTGATGGGTATTTCCTCAAATCTCCACTCATTTTACATCTTGCTGGATCCCACTCATCATCCCTACTACCTTCTTATCATCTCTAACACAGCCAATACAAGTCTGGCAGTTCGCTAGCCCTGGTTCTACACCTCACCTCTACAAGTCTTGTTTATGAGCTACGAACATGCATCACCAAAAGTTTAGGGGCTTCAACAGAAAACCCGCAAGTTTAATACAAGAGTGCTCAAAAGCTACTCCAGCTAGCATAAATGTTTGGATTTCCCCCACACACACACTTTTCTGTGCAATGATCAAAACAACTGCCTTCCTCTTACAGAGGCATCAAATGGACATTCTAGGTTAACAGAGGTGCTGGTTGCAAAAACCATGCAGCCCAGAAGTTTCCCTTTTCCTGTGAATCACTAGCCTCCAGAGAACGTGATGAAAAAAAAACCCTGGAGTATTTGACAAACCCAGCGATGTTAAGATGTTAATATGCTCCAAAGGGTGATCAGTGAGGTGTTAGAATTACAATTTGAGTGCACAAGGCAAAACCAGGGGAACAGTACCTGGGCTTTAGGTTGTAGTTCTTCAGACTGGTTCAGAAAGAACAGAACACAGTCCTCTTGATCAACTGTTCTGAACAATAAAATGTTTCCTCAAAACACTGCAGTAGACAACATGCATATCACTTTTTTTTTTTTTTGAAGGTAAATGTCTTACTTCTGCCTTTTGCTTAACCCTTCCATTAATAAATACAGCAACAAAAGCCACCCAACCCACTCCTTGCTCCGTTACCTGTCCTATCACTTCAGGATGTCTCAGTGAGGCAGGGCGTTCTGGTTTTAGACATAAGGTAACCATAGAGAACATAAAGTATGTAGAGCAACACAACCAAATTGTTGTATTTTATATTGTTAGGTGTGCATGTTTAACAACTTCTAACTGCATTTTATTAGAATTCCCAGAAGAGTAATTTCCTCATGCTAACTAAGAAAGCATTTCCAGGATCATTTGATAAAAAGTTAATCAGAAGCTGATTGATGTACTTTAAGCAAGTCGGTTCAGAAGTGATTTTATAACCAAATTTTTCAGGCTGAATCAGCACTGGAAATTGGATTTGACTTCACACCATTACCTATATGTAAATCACTCAGCTCATCAATATTTGGCCAATGGGAAAAATAATTTAAGTCTTTTCTTTTAGACCTCTTATTGTTCTTTTTTAAAAAGTGAACTATTGCCTACATAAGTCAAGAAAGCAGCTGATCTATATACCACAGTTTTTTGTCCTCACAAGATATTTTTTTTTAGGTTACATTTCACTGATTTACACAGAAAGTAAATAGTAAAATAGCACCCTTTGCCAATGTAAGGTAGAAATAGCTACTTAGTCTTTTTATGCTACACTTGATATCTTGTGCTCCAGCTAGAGCAGTAACAGACCAACTTAAGACTTGGAAAAACAGAAATTCAGAGGCTTTCAGATGAGCAAAATGGAAAACAACCCGTACATCACTACTGTAACCTTCCATTGCTTAGTCATTCTCTGGCAGAGTGAAACCTCAGAAACACTTCAACTATTTTTCACATTTCTTCCTAAGATTACGCTCTTGTTAAGTCCTTAATAAAAGATGAGTCTCCAAAACAGCACATAAGAGAATTACAACAGTAGTTTTGCAGTGACTGGTGCTAGTGAGCCAGCTTTGCATTGTCCTTGTGGAACAAATATATATGTTTACCTACTCACTTTGTGTGGTTCAGAAAAGTACGGGGTAAGAAACAGTTTGCTTGATTTTACCATGCTAACAGATTTCAATACTGCACCATCTGGTAGACTGGGAACATTATCAGCAAGTTATACCTTTTAAAAAAAATACATATATCCACACACAGCGTAATTCTCAAGTTTGTCACAACAGTTATGAAACTTCAGGTTTCTAGAAAAACAAGAGTTTTAAACCTCCACATTGGTTTCAAAGAATCAACAATTGAGGGAAGGAGGTTTCAGGGAGTGTTGTGTGTTTTTTTTTTTTTTTTTTAAATCTCTACCAACTCTTCCTAAGGGGCTCGATGTCTCATGACTTATAGTGCATCACCTGAAAGCACTGAGTTAAAGTTATGATACCGCCAACATTTTTAACATAAAGCTTTCATTGTGAAGAAAAGCCACTAATAACTACTTTTAAAAGTTTCCCATTATGCATTATGACAGATCCTTTGACTTAAAAGCTCTTCTACTCCCTCTTCATTAGGTTAAGATGACAAGCATTTGATACTATTTAAATTGTTTATAAAAGCATACTATATGATCTGGAATAAAGATATAGTTTTCCTTTAAAGTTTGAAATTATCTGTTAATGAGTATAGAGAAAGAAAGACATTTAACACATCTATATTCATATAACGGTGATTTCCTCTTACCTCCAAGAAAACATTAATTTAATACAGCATCACATGATGTCATCACAACTATACCTACAACTTGGTTCAGTAACAGGAAGAGAAGAGACATGCTTCCCTAGACACAGCATGGTGACACTGAAATCTTGTCTAGTTTGTGGTCAACTGTGAAGATAAACAGGTATGCTAAAGACACTTGGAAGGAGCATGATAAAGGTATTAACAGTTTTGTTACAGTTGCCTTAGGGAAAGTACTGCATTACAGTTCTGTTGCAGACATGACCCAGACAAACACTGGCATTGAAAAGAAATGCTTAACATTAAATAAATTGATTAAGCCTTCAAGAAAGTCTTTGACAATTGTTTTGAACACACAGGCTGATCTGTTTTTTTCTGCACTGGTACACTGGAAGTGACAGACAAACATCTAATCTACCAGTTGTTTTCTTCAGCAAAGACAACTGGCAAATAGCCTTCAGACAACAGATTTTGGCTTGTTTTTACTAGTCTTGGTGGTTTCCATATGAATCATTTTTGCTTCCCTTTCCCGCATTCATTAACTGTTCCTGTTCATGTATTTCTAACTATAGTAAAACCCAGGTTGAAGACAACATTAGAAAGGATTTTCATTAGAAACAATTTGAGAACTATTTGTCGAAGGGAACACAATCCATTCTTAATTCTTTGATATTTGTAATGTTGTTCAAAACATGTTTGTATGGCCTAATTTTATCATTCATACTCCAGAAAATTTCATTTTTACCATTTGTGTTTGCTGAGAGAAAGCTCCTGGAATCACAAGAGACAAGGTATCTCTATTCTATTCCATCTCACCTAAGAGCTCACAAGAAAAAGCACATATGTAGCCCTGTGGAGATTCTAGGCAAACAAAGCAAATCCCAAAGAACAAGTTTCATCTATGCACTAAATACTCTTACAGTCTCAGAGACCAGGGAGATAAAAGGTACTTCTGCCTTTTCTCGCTGCCTTATTCCACTCAGTACCCATCCTACCACTGCCAAGGATGGGGGGAAGTGTTAGGCTACAACTACCCAAGAGAAACGTATTCTATTGATAACATTTTTAGCCATGCAACCTGTTTTGCTATTGCCTTTGTCAAAGCAGACAACTCCTTTTCTCACTTCCATACATCAGAGAACAGAATGAGGAAAAAATTTTGTAACGTAGAAGTCACATACAGAATATTCTGTGCAACTATATATAGAAACCTACCTTGAAAATGTGCCTCTGAAAGGCCTTCTGGGTTTACCTGTGATACTAGATGATCTCATTCAATGGCTCTGACACATCTTGACATGCATGGAAGCGTGCAAGCAGTAAAGGGTTCAGGCTTTGTGACAAAAATCTCATTCTCAGCCAAGGCTAATGCAGGTGCTAGTCATTATGGCTAGCAGTATAACAGTTATTTTGTTCCACAGCCTTCCTCTTCTCCCTCCTCCCCTGTCTTCAGGTGCACCTGATAAATCAGGGCTAAACTGCTTCGTAGTTTAGCCACATGTGTAGCAACTTTGATGAAAAATTGCTTGCCCTGACCTTACAATTACAACATTTTCTGGAGAATTTTAACAGCGTTTTCAGATTTCTACAACAATCTCACCAAGAAAATGCAGTTATGAAGCTTTTAGACTTCAAGTTATGACAATACCCATGTTCACTGTAATCTTCAAAAAAGAACTTCGCTTGATGGTAAGAAAGCTTTTAAAATAAAATTTCCAACAGGGCAATGATCCATAACCTAACAAAGAACATTTGACAAACAATTTAACTACACCTGATCTGAACAGGCTCACATTTCACAGCGAAGGTGACAATTTGGAGGTGGGGTAGTAGGGTCATAACCAAAACCAAACCAAGAAAGCCAACAACCCCACACACATACAAAGCACACAAGGTCAGGAAATACTTAAAGGTAGATAGATACCTGTAGAGCTGACCTTATAACCTCTGCTTTTCTATTACATTGCAAAAGCAGTCACAGCCTCAGAAGCAACTTACACCGTATCCTAAGCTTATCATCAGCAGCAATAAGCCTGAATTTCCAGGATATAAGCAAAATGAACAGAAAACCAATGGTGGCTCCCTTGCCTTCTTCTTCCTCTCATGTAAATAGCATGCTGTCTCAAGCAACTGCCTTTTCCTTACATCTGTACAATGTCAGAAATAGGACTGGCTCTAGACAACATAAAAGAAAAACGTGTGTCTACATCTAAAATCCTCAAGCCTCACCAACAATAATTCCACGCACTGCACATGAAAGACTAAAAATCCCTCATGAGACTGAGTTTGGAGGCAAGTTAATTTTGTTCCACTTCAAAGAATATCAGCTTATTGATAGCTGTCAATTAAAAGACACCAATTAAATGAAAAGTATTATTAAAGTAATAAGGTCCATCTGAAGTATACCTCCCATTTACATGGGGTAAGAAAAGGATTTGTACCTTCACTATAGACAGCATATAAAAATCAGAGTGGAAATATATTCCATGGCAGATTTAAAGCAGTAGCAGTTAAAATTCTTTCACAATCGCCTCTTCCCTAATACAATACATTTACAAACATCAATAGATCTAGCCAGAGAAAAAAGCACACAGACGTATTGCCCCAGCAGTCAGGTTTAGGTATTCTTCACCACCCTCTCATATCCTTGGCATAAGGAATACTATTCTTCCCCTCCCCTCCATTTTTTTAGTACAAAAACAAGTCAGAAGAATATTTAAAATATCTCTAAATACTCATAATTAAAAAGCTTCTGTGAACATAGTGCAGAAAATCCTGTATCATACAGTCATTCAAGATCACCTCTTCGAGGGAGGCTCATTTAAATGCAGGAGTTGAAGCAACCTCCAGTGTCAGACTGTAGTGTCCAATATCATTTTACATGCTACCAATGGCTTGGTTCTGCAGACAAATATAACCAAGACACCCTTTCTTTCTCAGAGTTCTTTAAAAAGAAACAAAACAAAACACCCTTTCCTATGCAACTGTAACATAGAAATGAATCTTGAAGGTTTTGACTGTGATTTCTTGTCTATTATCAATGAAAAAAGCCCATGATCAAAAGATAACATCCTATTGTAAAATAGATTTCCTCCTCCTTCCCACCCTGCATTTTGTCTCAACTATGCTGTCTCAGTGATACTGTGTAAAAAAAAGTCAAACAATTCAAACTTTCAAGTTAAATCCAAACCCACGATGAACAAGGATTTCAAATGAAGAATTAAGAAATAAATAAAAACCCCAAACAAACCAACCCAAGCCCTACACAACTCATATGCCAAATAAAAGCAGACTGGAAACAGCACACTGTCATCAGGAAAGGTACTGAAAGCAGGGCTGAATACTGGGTTTGTTCTGTTTGCTATCACTTCCTCTATTCCCCCACCTCTGGCTTAATATCCATCAGCAAATCCATCGGTATTAATGAAAAAAAATAAAGTAACAGAGTTGCATGAAATTCTGAAGAAGAGTCAGTTAAACAGCACATTACAACAACTAACAGTAAATACAATTACTATATGTTATCATGCACAGTCTAGTTTAAAAAAAAAAAAAAGAAAAAAAAGAAGGCAACCTACAATTTTGCCTGTTTCCTCTAAACCCAAGCTCTAATGCTGGGTTTTTCACTCGGATACTTTTTACTATGAAGCTATCTTGTATTTATAGTTAGAACACACACATCTTTGTCTTATGTGTAGCAGCTCATCATAAGTCAGAAATATTTCACAGGGAAATATTTATTTTTACAACAGTGATGACAGAATTTTAAGCTTATTTTAAGTGTCTGCTTTAACTGTATTATAGATACTATAGTGCTAGACATTACTATCTCTCACACTTCCAGATTTGCTTCAGTTTTGTCTTGCTGTTCCAGATAGAGACCGACATAATATTTTCTGTTAACTGTATCTAAAAGATTCAAAGGCAGAATCAGATTTGTTTTCTTAACAGGTTCAAAAGAAGATACTGCCTGAATAGAAGAGACTGATTTAAAACTGTGTTCACTGGATGATCTGACAGAGTAAGAAGCGTCTCTTTTAAAAGAAAACCTGACTGTGCTTAAGAGTAGAAGCAGAAACCACAAACAGACCCAACTTTAGAACCAAACAAAGAGGACTCTGGGAATTTTGTCAACCTCAGACAACGTCCCCACCCATTTATACCCCAGAATCACTAATACCTACAGTACTATGTGACCTCAGGAGAAAAAAAAAAAAAAAAAAATCTCATCTCCATCCTTCAACAGTATAGTTTCATTGCAGCAACGAGGCAGAAATGGATAAGAGGCATGGAAATCAACCTCTTGCAGTATTTCCCATCCTCTTCCTTACTACCAGATACAAGAGAAGTCACCTCTGAAACTTACCGAGGCTATAGGATGATCAGAAGGAGAATGCAGATAACAAGGTCTTTGGAACCGCCTCAGCATCAGATAAGCCCAGATGAATGGCAGACGGAGCCATTCTAGCCCAGGTATTTCCCCCCAAAACCCTCTACTCGGGCTGAGAAACAGAGAGGGTCGGGCGATTCTCAGCACAAATCCATCGCGACCCCGAGTCCCTCTCTCTGCTACACGAGGAACCTCCACCCAAACCCACCCTAGTCCGACACGCACCGCACAGGCACACGGAGCCTTACACTCACCACGCGAGTCCCCCACCGCTGCCTCAGGAATGCCCCCCTCCAACTACCCTGGGCGCTAAAGTTACAATGGTTAGAAAGAGGTAAAGGCATTTACACGCTGCCCGGGAACCCGCTCATCCCCAGCCCTGGGATTTCTCCTCACACACAGCCCGTCTACGCTCCCCTTCCTCCTCCCCTCAGGGAAACACATCCATATTGGGGAGGGGGGCGAGAGGGAGAGCGGAGAGCCGCCCCTCAGGGCCAGCCCCGAGCTGCTCCCTTCCCTCCCCCCCATCCCAGTCCCACCCCGCCGCCACAACCGGGGGAACCAGAGCAAGAACTCTCCTCCCTCCACTCGTTACTCCCTCCCTCCAAACCCCACTCACCTGGGAAAGGAGCCAAAGCCCAGCTACGTCTCCTTCTCCCCGTCTCCCCCACACTCAGCCTCTCGCCGCCATTTTCCTCCCTGCCTCGATTTAAATAGGAACCAGCCGCCCCGAGAGGGGGCCACCAGGCGGCGCGAGGCACTGTGGGACCTGTAGTACGGCTCCGCGCGGGCACTCACGGGACCCGCCCCCCCTCGGCGCGGGGCATCACGGTACTTGTAGTGCCCGCTTGGGCCCGGCCGGTTTCCGAGCCACCGCTCCCAGCCGCCCTTGCGGCCCCGCCCGTGCCCTGCCGCCGCGGACGGGTGGCTGGCGGGGGCCTGAGCCTGGGAGCGGCCTCTCGGTATCGCCGCTGCTTCCCAGCCCTGCCCCCAGGAGGGCAAATCCCAAACGGGCTCGAGGAAGCGGTCCCATGGGAAGTTCCCCGTGCCAGGAACCCCGTGCCGCACCGCTTGTCGAGGCTGACACTCCCCGGGCCCGTTACAGAGTGCTGCGGCTGTGAGTGGCCCCCTTTTGATAAAGAGCGTTTTATACGCTCGAAGAATTAAAATACAGTAAGGTATCAGTCCTGCACGCAGCATTCAATCACAACACTGAGGTGAAAGTTACCCCTAAGTAATGTTTGTGGGGCATTTGTTACACCAGGCATTATTTTTTCCAATTCAACAACAAAAAAACAGTCTAGGAAAGTGAATGGTTAATAAAACACCAACAGGTTGGGATATAAGTTAAAGAGAACATCAATAGCATCAATCATTCTCTACTTGAGGTACATGGTCTTCCAGTAATTCCCAAATAAAAAAAATAGGTCAAACTAGTGTTGGACACCTATGAGCAAGTTACTGGTACAACGTGAGCCTCCAGCTACCTCCAAAATGAAAACCAAAAAAGCCCAGATACAAAAGAAATTCAAATATGTCAAGTTCTGGGAAAAAACAAGCTCAACCTTAGATTTTACCTTGCAGTTACACTACATAGGAATTTACCAATTTTAAATGCCTGTTTGTATTTATGAACTCAGATTTAACCAACTGCTAGAGACAGATTTCCCTGTTGTGTTACCACAGCAGAAGAGAGTTTGTGTTGTCAGGGTACCTTACAAGGAGTGAGGTCCTCTTGCATTTCCTGAAAGTGTGAGGTCTGCTGTTTAACAATTCCACTTCTTCCACTGCAGATAATCTTTTCCTGCAGGCTGTTCTCTTCTTCCACTATGAATTACAACAGAGCATTTATCAGGAGGGGTTAGCCAGGGAGAAACAGGTTAACGAGAGGCAGCAGTAACACTGGAATTTAGTTGTGAGGTTTTTTATTTGGACAAACTGCATGTTATTAATTTTTTTTTCCATTCAGACCATAAGGTCTTCACATTGTAGTTACACTGCATCTATGACACCTCATACTCATGACTGACAAACTCCTGGTGTCAACCAAGTACAAGTATTGTGTACCTTTTTCTTCCCTTTTAACCTTTGGTTTCTGTTTTAGCAATTACAAGCAGATAACTTCAAAGTTAGCTCTGACTTGATGTAATGAAGGATACAGTGATATATTGTTTTAATTTTTCATTGACATGTGATGCTCTACAAAAATTACTAAGACCTCCCCCGAATTTTTGTAAAAGCTGATCACAGTAAACATAGCTGTAGAACTGTAACATTTAACATTTTTATCTATTTGCTCCACCTGCTGGTGCATATTCCTTTTAAAGCAGTCTTTAGAAGACTAAATGTATTAAAAATTTGGCCAAAGACATACACAAGAGACACACTTAACTTTAAGCTGAACTTTTGTACCATATTAATTAAATCAAATCTGATCCCAACATTTTCTTAGTCAAAAACCAGGCCAATAGAAGCACAGACTTAGGGAAACGTGACCCAAAGCTCACTTTTTGCGCACGGCCATTTATTTTTATTTCGTCAATAACTCAGTCAGTCATGGTTTTCCAACAGCTATTATTCATGTCCAAAAAACATTTTCTCTTCTACGTGGGCATCTCTCTACATAACTGATTTGAGTCCTAAAGTTTCCAAGACCAATTTCTGTTTGGACAATTGGCACAAGAGAAACATCCCATTTCTTCAGCCCATTTAATTGCTCTCTGCTCAGAGACAGAAAACCCCCCACTATGATTAAAAAACAGTCTTTATAAGAAGTTTTGCATGAGCTTAAATTTCCTTCCATTCCATCTATTGATAGGATTTTTTTAAAAAATGTAATTTTTTAAATGTTTTGCAAGGAAATAGTAACAATATTCCCAGAAAAAAAAAAGAAAAAAAGACCATCATTTCTAGGCTATGACATTTTCCAATAAAGTTGGGGACAGAAGTAACTTTCCGTCCCCTCCTCCCTTCCCGAATTAAAACAGAGAACACAAAAGAAAACAACCCTCTCTGCTTTCCCAAACCTAAAATCTCCCCTTCCCCCTCCTTTTTTCTGTACACTAACTCATAGTTTGCAACACATTGGTTGCAGACGGCTTGACTGGGGTTGGCAAGAATAGCTGGTGTACAAAGACCCTGAAATCACCACATAGACATCACAGGGACTGAAAAGCAAAGTTGTTCTGGCACTGAATGAGCAGCAGAGAAAACCAACGCTGACAGGAAATGGGTAAAAAATGCTGAACAACTGGAGTGTGTTTTGGTTTGTTTTTTTTTTTAAAAAATAAATCCTAAATATATGCATACCTTCTTCCTAGATCAGCAATCCAGTTTGTGTGGCTAATCTGTCTAACTGATGAGACTATCAAAAGTAACTGGTTTAGCATAATGATAAAACAGATTACTTAATGGCAACAAAGGAAATTAAAGAAGATTACAGACTAAAATGAGATGGACGAGAAATACATCATTAGAGTACCTTCTTTTTTTTTTTAAAGGGAGAAAGTTTTCTTTAGCAATATCTTATCAAGTGAATAATCAGAACCTTACATACGCTGAAAACCTGGCTTGGTTTGTTTATTATTCATTATATTCATTATATTCATTCAATAATCATCAAATCCTTATGTAAAACATAGTGTAAAACAAAACATGCAAAACAAACTGTTGTTTTTCAACAAAATAATTTATGGTATCTTAGTAGCCTTTCGCTAAACCACAATTTTAGTTTATACAGTTAAATTATATTAATGCAAATTCATTTTTCATAATGCATTTAAAAAAAACGACACACTTCAACACTAGTCAGTAGAAATTTATCCAGAAAAAAGACAGACAAGTCAATTAATTGAAATAAAAATACATCTTAAGGGGAATTAAAAACAAGCAGTATATTTTTTGCAAGCAGTCACACAGTCAGTCAATGTAATCTGGAGTACATTGCTGATTTCACTGAAAGGGTAACTCCATATAAGAATTTTAGGGCATAATTGTAACAAAGAAATGTTACAATTATAGTAGTTTATAAACATTTATCTCTTGTTCATGGTCAGTAAATTGATAAGCTCAGTTCCACCTAGTGAGGCTTAAGGCTAAGTATCTAAAATTTCATAGTTTACAGTATCAGTGGGGTTTTTTTTTACCCATTTCTTTAACTACTAGAAATTTCTTGTGGTAAAAGTCAACAGTAACATAGTTTAAGAAAGGCAGTGCATATGTGCTTTCAATTTAAGTAGCTGCAGCAGCCCATTTTAATGTTAAGAAACAAACATAGATGAAACATTGCCTTCTCCATCCCAATTCATTTACCAACAAAATAATGAAAGTAATTATTTACTGAGAATAACATAGTATCCAACAAGACAGCATTTCTCAGAACTTGCTTAAAACTCCACCTCCCAGATAACATCCTGCATTTTTAGAACCTACTCTGAATTATTTCAGTTTTTAGTGGACTTGACCAGGAGCCAGGAAGAGCAACACTATTGCCCACATCACTTCGCCGCCATACAACCTCCGCTCTGTTCCACTTCATGCAGCCAACTCAAAACTTTAGTAAGAAAAAAACGTAAACTGTATCAGCTAAAGAAGGATTTTTTGTTACTGTGCTTTTAAAAGCAAGACAATGTGCCCATTCCTATCATACAGTTCAAAAACTGATACACAGGTTTGTAACATAAGCTCTTCTGCACTGTCTAAAAGATGCCCTTCCTCTTATATTTAAAAAAATATTCAGGAGATAAAACAACTTTTACATACCCACTAGGAGGAGAGGAAGAGGACCTAATTCTGATTTCCCAACAAAGCAGATGCATGGTAATATTTTATATTTTGATGTGCACATGACTACTTGCATGATTATACTACAGATTAATTGGCTACTTTTCTTCCCCCTGCCCCCAAGAAGATTGTACAGTCCCTCGCAAAATCCAGCTGGCAGTCTAGCATTTTCCCAAGGCACACAAGTTGCATCTTTACTAAACGTTAGTCTCACCTTTATACTGAAAGATTAATGACATTTTGTCAGAATTTGCCCTCTTTAAATCTGTAATTTTTGAAGAGAAATCAGGTATAGAACATTTTTGCTTTTTTACCAGGCTAGTTCAGACATACCTCTTGCTCCACGTAAGATGAATAAACACAAAACATTCTTGGTTAGGGAAGAGGCGGGGAAAAGACAAACATGATAAGATCTTTTTGGTGCGGAATTTTAATTTTGTAAAAACAAACGAATATACAGACAACTAGATTTATACAGCTTTCTGAAGCATCTGTAATACAAATATTACAGAACTGTATTAACTTCTGATCACAGAACCAGAAGTTCAAACCAATTAATCTGTTAAAGCTAAGTGAAATGTAAGGGTTATTAACAAAAATATTGTTAACATATAACCTGATAGTGTCCATTGAAATAATAAGACATACAAATAATAGCTCTGCAGTGTCAATTTATTAAGACACAGTCTTCTGTCAAATGTTGTCTTCTGACACTAGCTTGTATTCTCATACTGGTTTTGATTTTCTTATTCTTGGTGATTGTCCACCTTTTAGTTTTGCTGCTCCATTGACGGAGTTGGCTGTAATTTTAAATTAAAGTACAGTAAACAAACACAATTTTGCTTCACATGAAAAATACAGAAACTAGACCAGGAAAAAAAATTTTTTAAAGTATCAAAAAAGCTTAAGTATATGCTTCCGTTGAAATTAACTTGGAGTTAGGTACGTAAAATGTTTTAGGAACTTTGACTGTACAAAGTTGATATGAATAGGAATCAGACAAAAGTTGCTTCTAAGACTAGTCTCCTATCTCTAGGAGTCCCAGATGCTTAGTATTAAAAACAGGGCAAATACAGAGTGGTCCTACCAACATATTTCCTTTCAGGTTCTAGGGGAAACTTAGTGACTTCTGAGGTCTAACTTGGATTTAGACCATTGCTTTATTAGCCACTGCCAGACTGAACCCCAGGAATTAAATCTCAGCTCATACTTTTGCAGAATTTACTTCAACAATTTTTGTGTATTTTATATCCTTTTATGTTCGTTTTAAACATGCTACTACATTAAAATTGTCTGTTCTTATGTTATGAGAAATAGCAAACAATAGTTTAGCAAGGATTTATGGTACACTTAACTTCTAGTCCTTCTTTTGCCAATTAAATCAGAACTTGATTATTTTGGCTACATAATTCTCCACACCTAACAACCTCAAATATATATTCTTTTCCTATACTGCTGGTATCCTGTGTCAATTATGCCTAACCACTGTACAGACACATTAACTGCAAATAAGTCTGAATTCTCAACTTAAGAGCTGGGGGACAAGAGAAGTCTATTTACCTTCAAGTAGCCTAAAGTAACGACTTATGGCCTGCAACTAAACTACTGGCTTCAGTGGAACCCGAGCTCTCCTTCAGAATATTTCTACAAGTGTGAATACTTGGCA
>VXAK01002949.1:293298-318805 GCA_013399435.1 Arenaria interpres | reverse complement strand
AACTGAGCCCTAAGGGACACCACCGGTGATCAGTCACCAACAANCCTAAGGGACACCACCGGTGATCAGTCACCAACAAGATTTCGCCTCATTAATCACAACTCCCTGGGCACGGCCATTCAGCCAGTTTTTTATCCAGTGAGGAGTATGCTTGTCTATGGCATGATTCGCCAGCTTCTCCAGGAGAACACATGGGGGACGGTGTCAAAGGCCTTACCAAAGTCCACGTAGACAACGTCCACAGCCTTCCCCGCATCAAGAAGGTGGATCACATAGTCATAGAAAGAGATCAAGTTGGTTAAGCAGGGCCCTTTCATAAACCCATGCTGGATGGCCCTGACCCCTTGCCTGCCCTGCACTTGCCGTGAGAGCTCACACCAAGATGATCCTCTCCATGATCTTTCTCGGTGCCGAGGTCAGGGTGACAGGCCTACAGTTCCCTGGATCTTCCTTCCGGCCCTTGTGGATGGGCATTATATTGGCCACTCTCCAGTCATCTGGTACCTCTCCTGTTGACCAGGATTGTTGATAGATAATGGAGAGAAGCTTGGGGAGCTCTCCCGCCAGCTCACTGAGTACCCTTGGCTGAATTCCATCCGGCCCCATAGACTTATGCGTGTCCAGGTGCATAAGCAAATCATTAACTACTTCCTCCTGGATTATGGGGGGGTTGCTCTGCTCTCCATCCTTATCTTCCAGCTCAGGAGGCTGAACACCCTGGGGGTAAGCTGCTCTGACTATTGAAGAGGAAGGCAAAGAAGGCACTAAGTATCTCAGCTTTCTCCTTCTTAGGTGCAGTGTTTCCACCCGCATCCAGCAAAGGTAAGTCTCAGACATGACCATTTTCACTCGGCCCCTTGACCTGAGCTGAAAGTCCATCAGATGGAATGCATAGAAAAAAAGTCCTTAAAACCCAAACATGGGGCCAGAGAAAAGAGATATTATCTCAGTGTGTTCCTGGCATGTTACTGCAAACTACACAGGGGGCTCCAAAGGACCATACTTGAGTGTTGGAAATGATACAACCACAAGAACACAGACCATCAAACACCTGCTTAACCCTACCAAGGCTGTGCTTTAGGAGCAATGCTTCTCTCACCATCCTAATCATCATCCACCCTTGCCTTCCCTGCCTCTCCTCTGTCAGAAAAAAAATACTTTGCATTCCTAGATAGCAGAGAGCTCAGAAAACAGATCTACCTAAGAAAAAAATAGCCAAGAGGAACAACAAAAACACAGCTATTTTTCAGCTGGTTTGGTTCTTGGGCAGGTTTCACAGACATGCAGCTGTGCTGGCACAGTAGAATGGGCAACCGTGGAGTGGGTGCAGGCAGACAGGGAGCAGGACAGTCAAAACTACTGAGGACAGGGAATAAGCATGTGTCAGACCATGCCAGAAGAACAGCAAAGTGTCCAAACTCTCCTGGTACCCAGCTGCAATGGATGGCAATGAAGACATTTCTCTGGTCACTTCATGTTGCATGAGTCTTTGTTAACCAAGAAACAAGGAAGAATGCTGTTTCCTTCAAGATAAAAGCTGACTGTTTTAATGCCTCTCGAGGTCCAAAGTCACCTTAATATGCAAAGATATATTTGTTTCTCTAGGGGAGGATGTGGTTAATTGTGTTATGCAATAACAGGATACCAACTTAGCATTATTATATCTGAATGGAAATAAGCTCTGCTCTGTGTGCTTTTCAAGGCTTACAGAACAGTGTTTGCGTTCTGATACTTCCCACTGGGGACTGACTTTCCCACCAATAGCAACAGACTTTGCAGGAAGCACAAAAACCTCTTTTTCATCCTCAAAAAAGAAAGTCAACAGCCTGCCTGAGTCTAAATATTTGCTGAGTAAGCATGATAAAAGCATCTCACTGTAAATACACAAGTTCATTTGACACCTATTGCTACAGGCAGTGGCAAAATGCCATGAAATATTGGAGCAACACGGTCCAAACAAGCTACACAAAACTCAGCATGTTTCACATGGATTTTTTTTGTTTGTTGCTACAGAGTGGGAAAGGAAGCAAAATACTTAAGAAACCTCAGGGTTCAGTCACCAGAACATTATCCTGATCTCAGGGTTTCAGTGGAGCTCTGGTTTCATGTCTTGAGTGCTGGAGATAACATCCATGTAGTCTGAATTAGCCATGGTCCATCAGCGGCTAACGTGCACAGCTGCCTGCTGACGTCTGTGGGCAAACAGGATGACAGGGGACCAGAGCACCCCAAGAGCTCAGAGCACCCCAAGATCTCCAGGAGCGCTTATAGGACAATGTCACTCGCTTTTTCTTCAACCACCACTGTGTTCTGAAACTTGCAACACTAAAACACCCCAGCCAGTCTTAGCTAACAGCTAGTGGGGACAAAACCCCTTAGCCTGCCAGCACAAAGTGTCTCTACAACACCAAGCTGCAGCTTGGTAAGGCCAAATCAAGCAAGAGCAAAGAGGCTTCTTGTAGGAACATCTCTGGTCTACAGGAAGGGCTCTTTTTTAGGGGCCTGCCTGCTGTTGGCTCCATTCCTTGGTCTTGAGGGAGTGCATGAGGAAGCGCTAAGGAGGACAGGTCCCAAATCAGACCTGAGACACTGCATGAACAGCTTACAGGATGGTCACAGCACAGAAGTGACACAGACACGGCACAGGAGCCACACTAGCTTGAGCTGACAGCAACACGAGGTGCAGCTGGAGCTGGCATCCTTGGGAGGCTGTCCATGCAGGTGCAGCACCAGAGCAAGGGTGGCTTC
Source organism: Arenaria interpres (assembly GCA_013399435.1). Taxonomy (NCBI): domain Eukaryota; kingdom Metazoa; phylum Chordata; class Aves; order Charadriiformes; family Scolopacidae; genus Arenaria; species Arenaria interpres. Next base: position 316,057 of record VXAK01002949.1, on the reverse strand, counting down.
AGCTTGGACACCCACCTGAACCCTCAGAAATGTCACCCTTTCCCCATGATGACAGCACGCTGCCCAGGAGTGCACTGAGGTGGGCAGTGAGGTGAGAAGGTAGCCTTGACCTACCCGGCTGCCTCGGCAATTGGAAAGCCAGACCAGCAGCTTGGGGCAGCTGTTGAGACATCAGTGGGATTTTCAGCAGCTCTTTTCACTGCTGTTGAAAGAGAGAACGCCTGGCTTAGTCAGCTGCTGGCCTGACTTTCAGAGAGTTTCCTGTGCTCTTCTCCAGTGTTTGTTGTTCCTCTTTTTTCCCAGCAGCCCTCATAAGTAAACTGTCTCCTTTGGCTGTGAGACAACTCTTGGCCCCAGGAATTGGTCAGCTGGAGCTACTGCAGCCAGCACATCTCTCTTCAGCCCTTACAAGCCCCAATCCAGAGGAACAGGCAGAGTCACAGCATCTGTAACCAAATGTCATCGCACATCAAAAGCCTCCTTGTCCTCCCCGAGGCATTTAAGATCACCTGCAGGTGGGTACATCTGGCACTCCATTATAAAATAATGGTTTTCAGTGTAGGTCAAAAATAACTGCTTCCACAGCTCCCCTTGAAGTGCTCTGTAGTTGCTGCTTGAAAATAGGTTGATGACAACAAACCAGGAGCCTTTAGAGGAAATAAAAAAGAAAAATCTGCTCTGCATCTAAAGCAAGGGAATTTCCACAACATCAGGTCTTGTGAGAGGAATGTGGTGACCCAGGAGATGGCCTCGCTCAGGAAATCATAAGAAGATCATCAGGCTGATTGGAGTTATCTTCAAAGAGAAAAGACAGGAGCAGTGAAATATGCCCCTAGTAGGAAGAGTTGTGATTAGAGGTACATAGAAAGGTAAAATGGCACTTTGCTACTTCACATGTGCCACAAGTAGCTCAAAATGCTACATGTGATCTTAATCAATAATTACATAGGGTGCTGAAAGCTTTATTCATCCTCCCTTCTCCCATACACCAGGCCAGGCCAGGCCAGGCCACAAAGACTTTATAATGCTTCCAGATCTAGGTCAAATTGGCTATACACTTACAAAGCATTACAAGGATATTTTTTTTTTCCAATTAGCCTCTGAGATGATATTTAGTTGCCAAAGAAGAAGTCGTACAGTTATTTTTAAAATGGCGTGTTTTCTTTTGCAAAGTATGCACTTTGATTTAACCCCTGTTATGATATGGCCAAGAATTCTCATTTTATTTCCTATGAAAGACCATCTCATACTACCCACCGGGCCCCTAATCTGTAAATGGAAATAACCACTACCCTGTATTATTCACATCCTTGAGAGAAATGTATGTAGCCACTCACTTCTCAAGCACTCTAGCCCATTTCCAGTAGGACCTGTGGTATCTCACAAGGGCAGGCATATGAGTAAGGTTAGTTTTTTTGTGAGGAGCAGCTGTGTGCCGCTGAGTATGAGGCGGGCAAGAGGCAACTTCTTTTAGTGGGTTTCAAGGAGGAGAGAGATGCACTGAAGACAAACAAATGCATGGCCTGACTCCCAGATTCCTGAAGCCCCACCAAGCCCACTGAGCCCCTCTCTCCCAAAACTCCCAGCCTCCCCCAGGATACCAGTGACTGCTCATAGCCTCCCCACAGTTGGAGCAGAAAATATCAGCTTTGGCAGCACTGTACTTTCGAGGGCCACACGAAGCATCTCTGGGGCTGCTCTTGGACCCTTCAGTCATCAGCTGACTTTATGTGTCTTAATGCATACAGTACTATAACACTTTAAGAATTGCCATCTGAGTGCTCGCCGCAAAATCCAAGTGCTACTGAGAGCTCCTTGAATTGATGATACCATTATGAACCACATTTATACCAACATTACTATTATTAATAATAATATTATTAAGACAGACATTAATAAAAGTACAAAATTTTTCTGCACAGAGATTTTGGCAAAGGTTTTAGGTAGGCTTTGAAACCACACAATCACTTCCATTTTGCAAACTCTCTTCAACTTACAAACCGTATGATTGTAGATTAATTTTTTTTTAAAAAAGTAAGGAAAAAAAAGGCTACATACCAGCAAGGAAAAGAGGGTTTTCAAGGTTCCTTAGGGCCTGGACACACCACCCAAGGCAAGGATTTGGGCCTGATCATTTCAGGTAGCAGAGACACTGCCTGTGAAATTGGACTGCCAAATCATCAGAGCCAGGGAGAACTGGCCAGTGCTTCCCGCTCCCAGGAATATTGTGACATTCAGTTTTGAATGGTCTCCATGATGCATCTCACCTCTCCTCTCTGATAGCAGCCCACAGGCAATTCTTCTTCAAGGACTCCATCTTGCCTACCACCCATCTGCAGACTGGGGTTCCTACAAACACTTCAGCATCCCAGACTCCAAGATTTTCTCACCATGTGACCATCGGATCCATTTATTCCCAGCTCAGTGGGTTAGGTAGTTAAATTAGGCACAAATTCTCCATACTTCACCATGTTAAGTGAGCTGTTGGACTCTCAATTGCCTGGGGACCACGCTGTTGGTAACATTCCCTCAGCCATCATGCATGGCGGATCTGCTGGAATGCAGATCCCAGATGAAGTGGTCTCCATTCATAGTCTTCTTTCTTGGAATAATCAATGGGGAAGGGTTGCTCAACATAAAGCAGTCAGATTTAATTGACATATGCTCAAGGATGATAAAGAAACACAGCCCTACAGAAGACAACTCGTCCCCATTCCCAAATTAATTCTGAGGCACTAAATTAACAGATGTACAGACTCAAATCTAATTCTCCACTAAATTCCCTCCTAGTTCCTACAAAGGATGGCGAAAGCACTAAAAAGAATAACTACAGTATAATTCAGAACAGCAAGCTTGGTGATTGGTTGTTTTTAGCATTGTGGCTTGGCATTATTAGCATCAGAACTTCGTTATGATTTTGTGTATAAACAGTGGCTTTTCATCTTTTTTTTTTTAAAAAAAGGGGAGAGCTTCAGCCTGGGGCGTCACTAGGTGGAGGCATTGCACAGCTCAAGGCCGGCACGGCTCCCTGCTGCGGGGTTTGGGGAGCCCCCACAGCCCCTTCCTATAGCAGATGTTGCTACTCCCTCACCAACCCTCACCCTGGGCTCCCTGGTCTTTTCCCACCCTCGGTTGTCTGCTCTCTTGCAACGCGATCCTTTCCCCAGTAAGAAACCAGTCCACCTCCTCATTTAGGCACCCAGCTAACCACGTGGCCCAACCCTCCAAAAAAAGGTCCAACACGCCAAAGTTAGCAGCTTCTAACAAAACGTCAGCAGACGGTGCTGGCACATCCTTGGCTCATTTAAATACATACATGTACCAAGCCATTCAGATCTAGGCTGAGGAGACATATTTTTATGAAAAACTTGGCTTTTCTTGCCGAAGTCAGCATGTGGTCTATTCTCTTCAGTCTCTGAGGAGAATCAAGCCCCGTTTACTCTAAAAATACAGGAATCGGAGCCAGATATCAAGCAGAACCAGATGTCACGACCCAGAAGAGAGCGTACACAGATGGTAGGGGGACATATGGCACACAAGTTCTTTCCCACTGCGAGTGTCCCTGTCAAGACAGCTCTTCAGCTTTTTCACTATTTGTTCCTGTAGACAACATGTAGGGGAGTTAACTGCCAATTTTTTTTCCTGTTTTAAAGGGACAGATGAATCTTATTTTTTGTAACTCCTAAATACCCTGCTTATTTGCCATTTCAGAAGCGGGAGGATTTATAACCTCCTCTACCTGTGTCTGTAACTTCTTTATGTCTACAAAGATGCATTTGTCCTGACACTTCTGCTATGCTCCACTTGAAATGATGTGCTTGTCCCACACGTTACCCAGCAAATACCCACCTAGTTGATACAGTCCGACTGTGCTTCCCTAAGAGCGAGAGGGAGAAGAGCAGTAGCTCGAATTTCTTTCCAAATCCAATTTCTTTTGCAAGTCATCACTTCCATAGCACAGAAGAAATAGTTAGTTATGCATATTTGAAAAACAGAAAACAAACAAACTACGGGTATAAGAAACAGTGTGCTCAAAGAGAGAAGAAATACCTTTTTAAGGACTTGAATGTGGCCCTTCCCATCTTTCAGGGAATTTGTATATTCACAGTATATAAACCGAGCAAGAAAGTGCAAGGGATCATAATCAGCATTTGAGATTGGAGGAGAGACGAGGCAGCACTGGGGCGTGTGACCACGGACAAGGTGGGAAAAGGAAGCACTCCCCTGATACATATTGCTGGTGAGATACGGGAAAGAGAGAACATGGATTTTAGTAACTCCCAACAGAAATAAAGCCCAACAGGGAAACTGCTTGAAATCTAATGACAGAGTGTTCAAAATTCCGCTTCTACTACAGTCACTGCTGTGCTCAAAAAAAAAAAAAAAATAGGTCAGGATCAAATGAGTGTCTGGGGGCAAAACCGAACCAGAAAAAGAATTTACATATCTAAGTCACCTGATATGGAGCAAAAATTCAAACCCAACCTTTCTGGAGCAGAGAACTCATCTTAATGACTTGGTGAGCTTTCTAGCTTTCTTCAGGGTGAAATACTAACTCCTGATCATCACTGTCAAACCAAGCTTCAGCTCCAGCTGTTACACTACAAGCTGTAATTTTTAACTGTGCCCCCTGGTGCCCAACAGACATGAGACTCCTTTTTTTCAATCATTTTCAACACGAGAAGGAATCTTAGAGTAGGCTGAGGCCACAAGTGGCTTGTACTAACTTCTATCTCACTTTTAGTGACTAGTATTCAGTTTGTCTCAACAAGCGCATCAAGCCCTGGTTAATATTATCCCATCGTAAAAGAGAACAAGCATATGCTTCAAGTGGTGCTTGAAGTGTATGCTTGTATGCTTTGCCTTCACTCTCAGGAATAACGAGTGCAGGGATGAGGGGAGGAAACTCTATTGCTCCTGTCTTCATGCATTGTAGCATCTATGACTAAACCAGAGACCTGGGAGTAAAGCTGCTAGCAACTGATTTCACTTACATGTATTCTGAAGCTCTACAATAGAATACAACCTGGAGTATTTCTAGGAAAAAAGAAGTGTCTCTCCTTCGCCCAGATTTTTATAAACATTAACTGTATTCTGCTTGCTTCAAGTTAACTGCAGCTATGGAAGGAGGTACAGTAGTTCCATAGCCTCTGAACAAAAGGCAGAATAGGCTTCCCCTTGCTACCAGAAGCTCAAGGCAGCGAGGGGAAACAGAAAACTACCTTTGTGCTTTTCTACCTGTGAGGATGCAATACAGAGATAAATTAAAAGGAAGAGAGTCAGGCAGGGCTGTCCTGTCTGGGGCCATTGCATAGACTCCACAAGCTTGTAACAACTCATTCTGCATTTGGGCTCAGAGCACATGATCTTCCCCATCACATAAGCCTCTATCCATGAACTAATAGAGTTATAGATGTGTACATGAAAAACACAAAACAAGCTATAACTCAGCAGTAACTGACATAAAGACAAGAAAGTGGGGTATGGGAGAAAAAATTATGAAAGGAGGAAAGGCTCACAGAAAAATTTAGCTTCGCAGTATGGATGGAAAGATGTAGTGGAATTAGAAAATCTGAGACAAGTTAATCACAAGGCAAGAAAGGGTAGGGGCAATCTGGAGTGCCAAATAAATTGACAGGAACAAGCGAAGAGAAGAAGTATCACACAGAGGAGCAGAGAACTCATTCAGTGTATCTTACACCACATAACATTCAGACTGTTTCTCTGTCAGCACAGATATACTATAAATTGAAATTTATCTACCACGTTGTGGTGAACAAGTATTTTATGCCAGATTACACTGCATTTGCCTTTTCCTTCTGAAGCTACCACATTTCCAGAGGCAGGCCTCTGGCCAACTAAATTGTTGGTTTTCTTTTTAATAATGAACAATCAGCACGTCTGTCTCTATGGGAATTCTTTTATTGTACAACAAAAAAAAAAACAAAACCAGTGTGTTTTCCTATGTGACTTGCAAAAAAAAAAAAAAGTTTCCAAGGGGAGAAAACAGAAACAAAATTCAGCTTCAAAATAAAGTGCCATGATAAAAGGATAAGCCACTTCCTGTAATGCTACATTCAAGTAGTTAACTAACAATTAACCACGATAACTGAAATCTCTCCCACACTCATTTTCACACAAGAAAATTAAAATGCCTAAATAATCATACTAAATGTGGTTGTTTAAAATAAAGTATCAAGTAGATAAATGCTGAGTCTCAATCATGTGTTTTCACTTAAGACTGTTTAAGAGTCTTGTTTTGTGTGAAAATGCTTGTCCTGAATGTTGTAGCAAACCTCTGAAAAGGGCTATGAAAAAAGTGGTGGTAAAACATAATGGCACATTCACAGAAGAAACGTAAAATAAGAGCATATCTCCACGCAAATCAATGCACTGATCAGTACTGAAAATCCTACAGCCAGGACAATGAGACATTGCTCATAAGGAGTACTACTAAACCTTCTCAAAGAAAAAGGTCACATGAAATTTTATTGCAAATCTTTCACTTTAAACATATGTTCCACTCCTGGACCTTGCTTTCTCTCCCAGCAATGCAGCCCAACAAAGAGTATATTCTACAGCATGCACACTTCTGAGAACCAGCTGAAAGGAATTCAGAGACAGATGCTACCCTAGCAATAAAGGTAATCTAAGAACCCACTTAAGATCAGGTAAGAACAAAAAAAAAAAGAGAAAAAAAAACAAGCAGAATTCACATTTGCATTCAGATTATGCTCTTCAAGGCTACAGAGTGAAAATTTGCTAGTTCAGATCACCTTGAAAAAGAAGTTTTCTCATGGTGATACACACAGATCAACAGATTGGGGTCCAGAAACACCAAGCTACTCCCAAGCAGGTTGATATAGCCACACGCCTCTAATTTTTTCTTTCACAAGTAGACAAGATGTTATTTTTTGCCATTAGCACCTGGTCACGTTTCAGAACTGGCTATTTTCCACTCTCTCCAGGATACTCAGCCCAAGCACAGTCCTTTGATAGATTATCAGTGAATTTCTGTGCTTGTAATTAGCACAGTTGAGACATGGAATGAGAACATCTGGTTTCCAGAGTAGCAGCACAGTCTAGAAAGCTTCTAGGTTTGCAAGAAATTTGAACTATTTTCAGTTTCCTGACCATTTCAAGAGACTAAGTTTAGAAACACCTCATAGACCAGACATCACAAAATTATTCGCCAATTGTCTAAGAAGCCACAGATTCCATTCCATTTGCTGAAGACATTTAGTACCAACTGTTCAGCTGAAACATGTTTAGTGTTGTGAGGAGTTTTAAATATACCTGCTTTATCACGTATTTTCCCAGCTCCTTCAAGAAGCAAAGATAAGGCATATTCCTCAGGAGGGGACCCCAAAGCTTGCACAGTGCAGATTCTTGCAATAATGAGGAAGTCAAACAACCACAGAGAGGCAACAAGAAGAGGAACAGAATGACTAGGAAAAGGCTAGTAAAAGAAACAGATTTTTAATTTATCAACTGTAGCTTCAATTTTAAAAAAAATTTACTTCACAGCTGCTTCTTCAATGGATATTACATTTACATGGACCACGACTATTTAATAGTCTATCACCATCAGCAACATTTACTTCTCGTATCTGTGTGAGACTAACACAACAAATTGTGTCCAAAACCCAGAACAGAAATAAAGTTGCACAGAACTTTTCTTTTAGGGTATAATTAAGGGAACAGATAAGTAGCTTTTACTCCTTGAAGGAAACATTTAGTTTGTAATATAAAGAACTTGTGTAAAGAAAAAAAAAAAAATTAAAAATTAGAATATTTCAGAATTACTTTCTCAGTACTATTTTTGTAAGTGCCTCTTAATTTCCCTTTGCTGCAGAACTGTTCAAAGTCAGAGGCAATAAATACGCTCCAGAATAAGATCCCTTCTTCCTGGATGGCATTTGATAGCGCACATTTTTCCAGAATCTTGTATTTGGTGAACAAGATTTCTCCGCGAAGTCCCCTTTCCAACGGATAGCTCCATGTTTCTGCTTAATGTATCTGATTGATTCCGGCATGCTTGTGTAGTCCTGTATTTCATCCATTTCTATAAGAATCACTTTAATCCCATCACGGATGAGAGCACTATACATAGCTAGTTGTTGTTCAGAGGTGTCTTCTAACAGGAAGCAACTAGATGTTTCTGATCCCAAAATAATCATCAGTCTTCTGCTTTGCTTAAGGGTTTCATCAGCAACACTGACCACAGCTGTAAGCAATGAAGGAACAATCAAAGTTTGCATTGAAACTTTACAACTGATGTTAAATATTTCTTAATTTTAAAATTGCATATATACAGAGCAGTGGCTAGCTCAGAGAACTGGTAGGTTTAAGATCCCCCAGCTCTCACTCATGATTCATGATCCATTGCATTAAATCTCTGATAAAAATTGTTTTCTTTAGTCCCCAGGAGCTGATACCACTCAAAGAGCCTCAACAATATTATTAATGCTGCTGAATCCTCATTTGTTCATTGCTACAAGGAAAGTGCAGACACAACATCAGAACAGAATTTTTTGTAAGAAACCAACAAAATTTAAAATAAAGTCCATTGGACAAATTATCCATTAAAAATAAACACATATAACTTTATTTTCTAAAAGTAAGTGTTTTTAAATTGTACGTATAATCTTCTAACCCGAGAACAATGTGTCAAAAGACAATCTATTAACTCTACTAATTAAAACGTACCTTCTCCCGGTAAATCATCCCTTCCTAATATAAAGAGATTGTATCCACACTGTTGTTCTAAAACATCAGGGAGCATTCTACGAACAAAGGTTTCCAGACAACAGAAGCTTCTGCCTCCACTGCTCCTTGCGTACAGGACATAAGCATCATAGACTTTCCCATCTAAAACAAATACAAATGTTTATATTAAAAACTAAAAACTAGGAACATGACTTTATTGCAAGGTTTCATTTTGGGCCGTTTAATAATAGTAATGGGGGGCTGATTTACCTGTCTGACAAAATAACATCAAAGTACTAAAACGCTCTACAACTCAAAAGAGAGACAATCAGCCGCAGAAGCTGACCTCTTTTTCCATCATTGGGATGGATATGCCAGCAAGTGAGCTGCGTGCGGGACCTGGGACTTGCAAGAAGGAGCCCCCAACCCCAGAGGTCTCAGGACATTAAGACAGTGTCCTCTTGCAGGACTTACTTCACCACCTCTCCTGAAATGCACTCAAGAGCGCTAATCTCCACTTCTGACTAACCATGAGAGAGGGAGGAAAATGGCAACTCCTTCTTGTAATGATTCTGTGAGGGAAAGGCAGGTAGAAAAAAAGGCCAGGCGGCAGCTGGGGTTTTCAGAGTTAAAATTTCATTATAAACAGGAATGAAGAAACCAAACCAAAATCAGATTTAACTCAACAACTTTAGCTCAACAAGCTAAAAAACATAGTTTCATTGATATTTTTTTTTCATTAGAACTCTATTAAAGCATTCTGGGAAAACAGAACTGTTAACCGGAAGTTGAAATTACTTTTCTGTGAAAACACTTCGTTAACATTTACTCACGGATGTTCTATCTCAATGCACGTAATCCATTTAATTTCAAGCTATGGGGAACTTCAGACAGTCTAATTCTGGGGGGTGCCAAACAAAATATCTATAATGTTGCACTTACTGCAATTTTTTTCCACCTGTCTAATGTATTTGTCTACATCACAGCAATAGAAACATATAAGAAGAATCACAGAATACAGAATTAGTATTATTTTTTCTCTTTGGCGTGTAACCATAACATTAGAAGGAAATTTAGAAGGAAATTGTTGGGTAAAAGGAGAAGTTGTGAAAAAAAAAAAAAAAACACCACCAAAACCAAAAAACCAAAAACCAACAACCCAACCCAAATTGCAACAAAATTAACCTCTGAGAAAATAAGTCTGATTTTCAATATAGATATTTAATGCACATCTTTAAACGGCTAGTTTACAGAATGTAGCTCTGCTGACACCTATTGTTCATCATCAGAGTGACCAAAAATTTACATGTAAAGGAACTACTTAACAGAAAAGCAGAAAACAACATGCTGATTTGGGGGAAACCTGTAGTTCTTTCTAACTTATCTCACCATGACTGCCTTCAATAGTATGCAGGGTTTATTGCTTCAGCTATGATTACATATTTTACCCATATGACCGAAAAAAAAAAAGCAACCAAAAATGTCTTTATGCATATCTGAAAATTCCTCAAGGAAATTCCACATACATTTTACTAAATAATCACATTATTGCTTAGAAGTAATGGCCAGTGAAAAAAATCAAAAGGCTAGTTACACTAACATACCTGGTCACACTTACATACCTTCCTTACTTGCAAAGGCACAGACAGAATTACGGTACCAAAGCACCAAGTCAATCTTGAAAATCTTGTAGATTATTAAAGTAATAAATGTTAGAATTAACAAAGAGACAATTCCTCCAGTCAGCCATCTTCGTATATCAGGAACTGCACAAAACCATAGATTTTTATTTTTTTTAATGCTGAATTTGTCCAAATCTGGTTGTTTATACAAATGCAATACAAATTCAAGTATCGTATTTTTCACTTCCATTTACCTATTATTTTAATAATGATAAATACAGTGCTACAGTGACTCCTCCCCTATGCAAAAGTACATGCATACATACAGTAAATTGTAATCCACAGGTCTTCTAGCAACATGATATATGAGCATTTGGTATCAAAACCCCTTCTGAGGAAGCTAAGACAAACACAAGCCTCAAAAATAACAGCAGTTCTTACCTCTGTGTTTTAATATAATATAAGATGCAACCTGCCCAAAGGCATTTGAAGCTTGACAGACAAATGGTTGTTCATAATCTTCACTATTCACTTCTGAAATTATTAGCTTCAAAGAATACATAGGGCGCCCATCATGAGAAGTTTTCTCCCTGTCCAAAGGGTGACAAATAGAGATATAAAACCACAGCCCTTTCTGGAATGGCTTCATCACTACAGCTACAGCACAACAATGGTTGTTTCCATCTGCAAAGATCAACCACACTTCAGAACAGATAAGCAATTACATTATATGAAGGAAACCCAAACAACATTCAGGCCTCTTACTGACAATTAGCATAGACTTTGGAACAGATCAAGACGTTATCTTCTGTACAGCTGTGTTTCTCCAAATGAATATAAGACTTCTATAGGCTGAAGTACAAAAATATACCTTACAAGCAAACCCTTGTTATGGGCTTCCCAGGCCCTGTAAAAGTAGGTGGAGAGAGAGAAATTCCACAGTGTGATATGACCCAGAAAGACACCCTGGTACAAAGGCATCACCTTGTGGTGAGCAGCTCTGGGACAGGGAAGAAGGACATGAGAAGTGGTGACCCACAGAAGACAACACCAACTCAGTGTGATTCCTACTGCAGGGAGTGGAGTCTACACTGCTGTTTCACCCCATGGATCAGAACAGATTTGTAACAGCTGAAGTGTCAGGCTGCACCATTAAGAGACTCAGATTATCCCCCATACATCATACAAGGGCACAAAAATGCCTATTATGCTGCACATGCAGTTCATCATTTGTACCATGATGTGACTGATGTATGAACTAAACAACTTCTTAACCACCAGCAAAACCAGTGATACCACTACCTTGCTAACAATAGATCTCAAATGCAAAATGAATGAGTCTACTTAGCCAAGCGCTATTCTTTCCTGAAAACAAACTCTAGTTACCATTTGAAATACAAAACCAAAGCTTGAAATATATCATAAAGGGCCTATATAGGGACAGACAAATCACTTTCTAAGCAAAAAGTTACAGTAATGTGAACACTGTGACAAGGAATGAATGAATCAACATCACTAATGCAAATGACTAATGGTTGCAAAGACAACCTATTAAGTGCTAGGAAGTACAAAAAAAATAGCACAGCTTTTATTTCAGTTCAGTGACTGTGTGCCTCTGCATTACGGCCCAATTGTTTATGTCATTATAATTCTTTATGATAGTACAATATATTAACTTTTGTATAGAGTTTTCTCTTGGTGAACACTCCAAGAATTCAGCATTTTACTTTCCCCTTTGTTTTATGATGAGGACTTAATTCTCACAACTATATTCTAACTTTGAAGATATCGTTTTCATTTTTCATCGGTTTCTCGCTCATAGATAGCGCTTGAGAACTTAAAAAAATGATCACATTTTTTCTTCATAGCACCACTATGAGATCGAGGCTGACAAAAAAACCTGCAATTTTTAGTTCCCAACCTATCATATCTAAGAAAGTTTCAGATTACCTTTTGCTCCCATTTTAGTTGCCTTTTCAAGTCAGGTCTAATTTTTTCTCTCCTAACTCCATTTAACCTGCTTTTCACTGTCATCTTACTAGCCTTCTCATGCTTTACTCAGTCCAAGTCCATTTCCCTCCCAAACCCCAAATTATCCCTGGAAATCTCTCTCACCGCACTAAGCTTCCATACAAGTGCCCTCAACAAAGCCTTCCATTAGCTCTTCAGCTGATCCCAGTTACACTCGTCTAACTCAAGGCTCTGAAATCTGGAAGTCTTAAAGTCCGTAAACCACAGGTTTCACCTCTTCCAACCTTTCAGAGGCAGATGTGAAAGGAAAGGAGGACACAGAAGAAAGAGAAAACCTGAAGATCATGGGCCTGGACATGCTTAAACCAACTGAAAGAGCTTTCTGCCAGGCCAGGGCCTCCTCAATAGAAACCATATTATGAGACAGTAAGTCCACAAAACACCTTTTCCCACGATTGGGAAATAAGATAGATTTTTACAATGACCAATAAGTGAAGTCCATATGCCTACTATGTTTCAAGTTTCTACTTGAAAGCAGAAAGTGAATTGGAGGAGGCAAGTGTTAGAATTTTTAAAAGAAAGCTATTTAAGCAAGTGAAAAATATTGCTAAATATTTTAATGTGAAAGGGAGAAAGTTCCACTTTGGCTGCCAACGTGATATTTTCTAATCTGAAAATATACTTACTCATAATGAGTTGCAAAAATTCTGCTCATATAAAATACTTCAATATACACGCCGTTGCCCATCCAAAACACCTCATACCCATCAGCACCTGTTGTATTGCAATCCACTGTAACCTGTGAGCCTATGAAATTGTGTTAAATAGTGAAAAGTTAATTTCTGTACTTTAATTTAGGTCTATACAATTGTGTTCACAGACTCCCGAGCAGACCAGCTAAGGATAGTCCCACACCCTTACAGAAAAGTTACTGTATACTGGATCTATATACTCCGTGATCTGCATGTTCAGGAAGAGATTGGTAGGATGGAAGAGTCTAAATCTAGGAAGAAGACGACTCTCTCCGGGCATCACTTTCCCCATAGATTCAAAGATGGATCTGTTCTTAGAATCTCTTCCAGAGTGATGGAAAGCAACAAATGTTACAGAGAATCACTTGGCCTCCTTCCGAGTTTCTTCGTGTCTGAGAAACTTCCTGAGGACTTTGTAAGCAACATGCCTTGTGTCTCCTTCCCTCTCATCCCCAAACACTTCTCCTTCAGGAGATCAGCACAGAAAAACTGAGCTGGTCGCTGAATTAGTTTTTACCAAGAAACAAAAACAAGAACACACAGAATATGGCACTCCTCGAGTACAAATTTTCACTAGGATACAAAATCTTATTTTCTTATAGAGAAAATTACTTACCAAGTTCCACTTCGATGGAGTTGTTTCTTGGGTAAGATATTTCAGGGGGCTTTTTTGGTGGGCTCACTAATGAAAAGAAAGAAATGGGTTTTCAGAAAACGTGGGGGAGTTGAAGCTCTGTAACCCAAGTACAACCTAAAAACCCCTCTTATGGACAAGGTTGTCAGCAATTTTATAACAGACATCACTCAGTACTGAAAGTCTCGTATCTCAGGTACTTATTACTTCTGACTTGAAGATAAACTATTCTTCGCGCTACCTCTTCCAAAATGCAGCGCCACAAATCTCCACACACTCATGGTGAACTGGCTGTTCCACAGCATAAAAATCCTGTAATATTGCATGCACAGGTGTTGAGAAGGGTATAGGCAAATACCCTCTATGATCTGGATAGCCTGTCACCCAGCACCCCCCAGATATAAACTGGGTCCAAATACTTTTAGAGCGCAATGCATCTATTCCAAACTTTTACTATTATAAAGGGGAAATTTAATTTCTGTACTCTGGTGAAAGGCCTTACACTTCTGCCCACAACACTATCTAAAAGGAAGCACACCACCAGTGGCCCCTTTTAGATGTTTACATTAGGACTAGATATATGATGGCCTGGAAAGCTTATTTTTGTCTACAGGCTACAAAGGGAGAGTAAATCAACAGGTGGAGACCTAGACATCTACATCAAAGATGTCTCAGCATGGCTAAATGAATCCTAACTTGCAGGAGTTGAACTTGGATAGACTGAACACACATACCATTTCCAGCTCTCAGGCAGCTGCAGGACGATTTAGAAGATTTCCGATCAGGTATTCAAAGTTCAAGAAAGTTTCTCCATGAGCACAAATTAACAAAAAGAAATCAAAAAGCATCCCTTTTGAGGCCCCTAGTGAAGCACAAAGGATTGCCCCAGATACATCGTTCCCCTTCTGAAAACTGTGCCTGCACTATTGTTTGGACCCCAAATCACCCATTATTAGCATAGACTTGCTCAACTGGTGACTTTAAAAACAACCGAGCTGCCTTCAGTCATTTATGACAAAAGAGTGATATTATTTTGCTTCTACAAATAACGGGAGCTGAAATTACAGAGAGAAGTTCTAGGGTCAGATTTTAAGACCAGAATGATCATTTAATCTGATCTCAACATATGTTCCTCATATTTTGTTTAGCCACATCATATACACATGACGTATGAACATGACATTCATACCATACATAGACACATACATATGCATATATATGCATACACACAGAAGAAACAGGCAAGCACAAAAAAAGACCATTAAGTAGTAATGCAATCTATTAGTAAACCTGAAAATGTCTTTCATCAGCTGGATTGCAAATACAGTATTGGCATTTCACACCTTGACACAGCACAGCCTTTTCACTCATCCAATATCAACCTCATAATGCTGTGCTAGCAAAGGAGTTTGCCTTTTACAGCTAAGCCTTCTTTTATATTTTTTTTGTTTCGCTGGTGGCCCCCTGACATAAATCAGGGTCTACTGAGCTAGACACATGATATCAGAGATCAACAGTTCTTGTGCTGGGGAGCTTGAAACCAAGAAAAAGAAGAGACAAAGGTTTGAAGGAAACAGGACACAAAGAGTCAAGATACTGCAACAATTTGGGCTGGTTTAGTTCCTTGTTCTTGCAGCAAGAGGATAATGTGAAGGAGAGAGAAGTAAGGTGGGAAGAAAAAGAGGGTGGACCTACGGCAGAAAGTACTGTGCCTACCAAGCATTGCAGGGCACCTGTTTAGGGACCTTGGCAGCTGGTCTGAGTAGTAAAGGTTTGGCATACTGCAATTTTGAACAGGGGAAATCGATCTTCGACACAGTAGCAACAGCAGACAAAAATATGTAAGCTCTCAGTCAGAACTGTTTTCCCTAATATTTAGGTGAAAACTCGTAGCCCTAAGCATGCCTATCCACAAATTGGGTCTTTTAGCTTTAGTCTTTAGAAACTTGGACAAAAATTCCGAGTCACTGTTACGAACGCAAACACAGTGAAATTACCTGCTTACCTTGTACAGTCAGACTGACGTCTCGTGAAATGTTATATTGTTTTCCGTTGTATGTAAATGTTGTTTCACATGTATAGTTTCCTTGATCATGTACATTCACATCGAAAATTATAAGATCACCGTTTGAGAAGGCAAACCTTTCTCCTTCCAGCAGCTGGCAGTCCTAAACACGCATAGAGAACTCTGTTAATTCATACCACTATCTCTTTGCAGGGTTTGTCTCGCTTTAATGCAATCTGAACTTTCAGTGGACCACAGCATGAGTGCCTTGCAGAGGCTGAGGAAGAGTGAGGGTGGTAGAATGAAAAGCAAAACAGACTTGATTTTGGCCCTGAGTTTTTAATTCAAAGTTCACTTCCTACAGAAAACAACTTTCCATTTTAGAGAAATAAGGAAGTGAAATGGAAGTATCAGGACTTGTGAAAGTATTCATTAACGAGGAATTGCTTAATAATTACACTTAATTTTTTTAAGGTCTTTAAATCCTCTTGGTACCATATGGACAACATGGGTATCAGGGAGGAATGCTGCAGAAGGCACTACGTTCTTGTAACAGAAAGAGCTTTTAAGTAAGTAAAAACAGTAAGAAATTGAATTTGTTTAATGGAACAATATTAGGCACACAATGGATATGCCACCTCTCACAAATGTCATACTTCATCTGTTTCTGCACAAAAGAAATTCACTACAGTGTATTTCGCTAGCAGGTAAAAAGATGCCACCTGGTGGATTCGTGGGTCAACGTCTCCTACATCTAAGTTGCATTTCTACACTGTTAATCAAAAAACCTGTATATACCTTTCAAAGATAAGAAGTCTTAATCCTCTACCTTAATCCTCTAATTTGTTTTAAAATAATTTTTCTCCCATTCACAATAAATCTTCAGTCTTTCTCTTAAAATTCACAAACATCAGTGATTTATATTTTAAATTATGGACAGTTGCAAGACAGTACAAAACACAGCATTCTCACCTTATACCAACGAACAGGCTGAATATTCTTCTTATTCCTGAAAAAATCCAAGTGTGGGCACACAACCTTTGCAGATGATAACGTGAATACCACCTCCTCTACAGCAAATTTTTCATTTAAGCATAAACCATCAGTCCTCTCAAAAACTGTTACTGTTGTACACATTTTCCTACAGTTTGTCAAATTCCTGCAATCAATATCACACAATGAGATTATCTGGCATATTTTCCAACTCAAAAACATATGGTATTCCTTTTGGAGAAGAAAGAGAGGATGAGAAGTTTACAGTTTCTCTAATAGATTTCCTTTTACTTACTAGGAAAAAAAACATCAAAAATAGACTTACTTCCCCCAACCTAAATTTAGTTTTTGTGAACGTACTCTCCCTTCTTCATTATTACTTCTCTTATCCTCCAAACTCTACTTGCTTTCCAAAAGCTATCGCCTTTACAAGTAATTTCTGTAACAGTAAAATTTTAACTTTCACCTTATGACACATTCATAATCTCCAGAATCTTCTAACATTGCAGGGAGAAACCAAATTAAATTCTTCTGCTGATGAATTCTAGAAAGTTTGTCTCTAGGCACAGCTGTCTGGTTACCAACTTTATACCATGTTAAGTTGTAGTCTCCACTTTCCATGCTCTTTTCCAGTGAACATTTAATAGCAAGAGGCTGCCCATGAGGCACAAGACTTTGCCTCAACATCACATCATAGGCTTCACATTTCTCTAAAGGAAAGAAATAGACATTAAAGAAAACCTCAAACACTGTGAAAGGATATACTGAACATATTTCTTGATTCCATTTACAAATTTCATTGGAGTTTTCACCTTTGCTGTCAAGTCATCTACTAAAAATATAATTTTAATCCCTTATCTTTACAGTTGAGAGTCCTACTCAGTGATATAGTTATGCCACTGAAATGCTGGGTTTTTTAATGCAAACCTCAGACTCAGTAGAATCTCTTCTTTTGCAGCAGACTGTCATTTGTATGTTTTAGTTCAGATGCAAATTACTAAAGGACTTGTATTTCTCAAATCTGTTTCACCGACATACACACAAACACACATGCACACAGAAATTTCAAATTTAATGTTTTTATTTGTTAACTTTGTTTAACTGTAGTCAACGTAAGTCTTTAACACAGACTATGGTCTCAGTACCCAAATATCCTAAGAGGACACTGAAGTTAAAGTTGCTGTTGCACAAAATATTAAGTTTGCTACAGAAACTTCAACTTACCCTTCATTTTATAAAAATTTAAAGAGGAATTATTACAAGCACTCAACATTGAGCTCATTTTCTTTCCCCCTAACCCAAGGAGATTCATACAGGAAAAGAACCACGCGATTTATTTTCTTCTGTCAGTATGACAGAAAAGGTACTGGCTCTGGATACCATGGTTACATTCCTAAATCAGTATTATATTTATCTAAAATTCCTTGTTTTGTTACAATATAAGAACAGCCACACAGAGTCATGTAATCGTCTGTCAAGCCTAAAACCCCATCTCTGGTAACAACCAGTGGCAAAGGTATAAGAAAAGAGAGTAGGATACAAGTACAGTAATACTTTGCTTTCGTCCCCTTTCTTTCCTCTTATGTGGTGCATGAAAAAACATTCACTGCCTTTTATCATTTCTATGGGTATTTTCTTGTTATGAGAAATGGCAAAGTAAATTTTCCTTCATCTGTCTAGTCTACAGTATTTACAGTTTTATCGACCTCCACCACATCTTCCCTTAGTCATCTCTTTTCTTTACCTCTGAGTCCTCATTCATTTAATAACATCTCATATGGAAGCAATCCCACATCGGACAACACTGTCACTCACCTCTCTACCTTTTCTGATATAGTCTTTCTGAAACGGAATGACCAGAACCGCAAAGCTCAATTGATTCACATTCACCATGGTGTTATACTGTAGCATCATGAAGCTTTTTGTTTCCTGCTCTACTCTGCCAGAGTTCTGCTTTTCTGACCACCACTGATGACAGACCTAATGCTTCCAGAGAGCATCCAGAGATGGAGTTTAGAAAAAACTCAGTCATGCACTTAAATTTGACTTTTCACAGAATGTTAGTATTGTGTGAAAAAATGTTTCACAATACCTTCCATAGCCACCAAAAAACTTACCTGCAATAATTAAATACAGAAACACTGTTGTGATATTACATGAAAACAATGTTTTTGCTGCCATGTTTCCCTTTAGAAAAGGAAAGAAAACCATCAATTAGCAGTTTCCAATATAAATCTCCACAATTGACAGTCAATATTTGCATTACAGTTAACACAGGAAATACAGGAATTGTCTTTGACTTTTTTTTGAGCCTGTTGCCTTCTTGTTTTACCTGACAGCTGCTAATTATTATACCAGAAGAAAAAAAGGAGTGAACATTTCTTATTCAGTTTGTCAAGCATTCGTTTGGGGTTTTTTTTTTTTTACATCTTTATCAACTTCTCACCAGTTCTTGCTTTCTCAAGCTACAGTCTTAATCTCTCTACCTGTCCCTTAAATGGAATCTGATTTCATACTTCTGACATCTTTTCCACCCTCTTCTGCACCTCCTCCAGTTACGCTACAGACTGAGATGGAGAAAGGAGAACAGAACACGCGCACAATCTTTAAAACATACATATACTACAGACTTATAAACTAGAACAATTACTTTTTGCTGGATTTTTTCATAATAATTTAATAATAATTTCTAACAATCTATTTGTTCTTTGCATACTACTGAGCATCAACCTGGTATTTCCATGGGCCTACGTTATTACATAGTTTTATTAAATATCAATATATGTTTTATTAAATATCAAGATCTTATCACTGAGTGTTAAAGATCAGGTAAACCCAGTGAGCCACTGAGCATGTGATTTTAGGATTTTGCCCATGTTTTCATTTAAAATTTTCTTAACATGCATCTACATTTACCACTTTCTGATCTTTTGGTCTGAAAGCTGCTTTAAATGAGACATTCACAACAAAAAAACACAAAAGTATTAGCCAGTCATGGTGCTTTGTTACCGATAATTTTGTTCTACAACTGACTTCTACTGACTTTTCAATTTGAGACAGATCGTTCTGTAGAAGATTAGCTATACAAAAAGGTACTGGCACTGAAATCCATGCTCTTCCAAGATGAACACAAACGCAAACTTTTTTTTTTTTTTCCCCTGCTATGTTCATATCTTCCCATAGTCTATCCCCTACGGTTTTTATAATACCTAAACGATCTAATGGTTCTCAGGACTCTTTAGTAAGCTTCTTATCCTCCCTGTGTTTGGAGAGGGATCTATTAGTTGCATGTCTCTGACATGTTGTGCCTTAACTTGGCCTGCCTTAAGGCTTTTTTTTTTTTTCTATTCAGCCTGTCACAGTTTTTACAGCCCTGCAAAAGGACAAATGCAATTAGTCAAACTGAATGATGAGCAGGAGAACCTCAGCCTGTTTTGAAGAATCGTTAGTTGATCATCGATTTCTGCAACAGTCAAAGACGACACTTCCGGCTGCTGTGTTTTACATCATCAAACTGACTCAGAAACATGCCATCTATTGAGTCACCCACACTGTTTCTTGCAGTGCCTGCTTCCTTCCTTCTTCCCCTTCTCTTCCCTCCTCCCTCACTGCAAATTTCCACTCAAATTACCAGGCAGGTCTTCTCTTGCCTAGCTGTAAGAAGCAACGAGTCCCCACAAGAATGCCAAGCATGAAAAGAAGTACACAGAAGTCTAAAATCACTGGAAGGGGTTTATGTGTGTTTGTACAAAAACTCCAACTACCTTCCCTATTGTGATGGACGTTAACTCCTCAAATCTCTAGTTTTCAATTTTAAAGAAGACGAAAATATTATAATGGAAATAATTTAAAGAGTAAACAGGACTGAATAGACTCCAATTACGACTAGGTATTTTCTTTATGATTTCTCTGAATTGCTGTTTTTTTCATAAGCTCTGTTTCATTACAGCATTACCTTACTCTACTGTTCTGTCTCACATGTGCTCTTTCAAGCAGTTTTTTGCCCCAGCAGTAAATTCAGTAGATGCAGCGGTAGTATTTTGCCACGTTCTGAAGGAAAGTCTTCCAGAATCCTGCTTCTCTATAAATTCAATGTTCTATCTATTTAAATGTATAACTTGCCCTTTTGCCAACGTGGAAAACCTGCAAATACTAATATATAGCCCTGTGTAAAACCAGACCCGTGAACTGCTTTGAAAAGACTCCTTCTCATCTCTGGCTTTTCACAATGAAAAAACTTCCATTTCTGTAGAAGGTATACCCAACAGCAAAATCAGGCTCTGCTCTGCGCATGCATTCACATAATTCACAATGAAAACAACAAACATGACTGCAGAGTCAAGTGCAAATGTTTTTCTTACCACATTCCGCCATGATAAACAGCTAAATTTCTCCCTTTTCCCAGCCATTTCAGCCACATCTTGAGCCTGCAATTGACCTGTGGAGCTTTACCACTCAGGACAGAATTCAACTGGAGCTATTTTTGCCCCAATTTTCCAGAAGAAAAAAAAATCCACATATCCGAGACCATATCTGTAAAGTTTCACCCTACAAGGAAATATTTGCATGAATTTAAAATAAAATAAGAAAAAAAGACAACAACAAGCATCTGAAAGAGGTCTTCACTGATACACACACCCAAACTATATTAAAAGCACCCACAACAGCACATAGCAAAGCATAATTCTCACCAACACCTATGATTAAATTGGTACAGCCACCTTTTCTGCTACTCCTTAGTCCTTTCAAAGTTGATCTACTCAGATTGAAAAAAACTAGTCTCATCAGAACTTTGAAGATTCACGTCTTTCAGCAATTTTTGCATACTCATGGCACGTTTCCTGCACGTTTCCATGACTTATTCAAAAAATATGGGCAGATTACAATATGCAACACTCCTGTTCTCCGAACTGAGAGAACTAACAAGAAGCCAGATTATCTCACCATTTCCTTTTACACAGACTGATGAACACTTTAAATAAGAAGAAAAAAAATATATATATATAAACATTACCTTAAACGCTTCTATTAACTGCGAGGTACGCCATGCCTCTTCATGAGAGCTTAATCAAGTGTCTCGCTTCTGATCTAGGAATAATTATTATAACAAATACGTGAATTCCTTTCCTGCGGAGGCATACCCAGCTGCTGCTGAAGAGCCGGGTTAACCCACCACCACCACCGGGACGCAGTCACAGCGCTGCGACTTATCCCTATAGCCATTTTTTTCTGTGAATGGCCGACATCCCTTCACCTGGCGCGGCGGGATAGCATTTCTTCTTCATTTAAACTCTTACGTGCTCCTCCTGGAAACACACACCTGAGAGGGGCTGTAGCTGCTCAGCGCTGCCGGCCCGGCCGGAACTAGGGGAGCTCCCGCAGGGCGAGCCGAGCCGAGCCGAGCCGTGCTCCGGTCGCCCGCTGCTCCCGGGCGACTCACCAGACCCAGGGGGCCACCATGTACCTTCCCAGAAAAGGCGTCTTCACCCTTTCTCTCAGAAACCCAGCCGGCATTGCCTCAGGGGCCACCCCCACCCTTACCGGTAGCCCCCGCTGCGGGGGGAGCCCTGCCGCCGCCGCCTCCCTCAGCGCCGCGGGCGGGCAGGTTCCCTCAGGACGGGCCGGCGCCCAGCGGAATCCCCGCTGCTGCTGCTGCTGCTGCCTACCTGCTGCCGGGGGCCGACCGAGGCGGGGGGGAGCCCCCGCTGCCGTCTCCTAGAAAGCCCGGGCTGCCCGTCAACCGGCTCCCGCCCGCAAACACGGCGCTGAGGTGGCCCCGCCGTCAAGGGCTGGGCTGGGCCGGGCCGGCCGGGCCGCCCTCCCCTCAACTCCCGGCGGGGCGGAGGTGTCCCGGCGCAGGCAGGCGGTGCTGATTAAACCCAGGCGGTGAAAAATAAGGAGTTTGAGTAAGAGCCGCTTTTTGTTGGAAGAGGCAGGCGAGGCGGCCGCCTCACTTCAGAGACCGCCTGAGCCGCCATCCGCCCCCCCGCCCCCGATCCCCGGCCTTTCGTGCAGGAAATCCTGCCGGTGAGGATTGCGAGATTTGGGGTGATTGACCTGGTTTTGGGGATAG
>VXAK01002949.1:260328-293288 GCA_013399435.1 Arenaria interpres | reverse complement strand
ACCTGGTTTGGGGGATAGCTTTCCCCCCTCCCCCCCCTCCCCCCCCGTAGTACAGGCAGCTGCAGACCTCCCTAGAGGAAGACAGCATGTTACTGGAAGAGAAGGATACCCTCAGGACTGTGGAGGTGGTATTGGCAGGAGCATCTCAGGGACATCAGCTGTCCTATTTGCTTCTTCCATAGGCTACTTTGACAGCTTGGTCTAGGCTTCCCGGACTGCCCACGTGTCACTGGGATATTTGGCTCTGAAGCTTGAACACACAGGTTGGTTTAACCACGGAGCCCCTCACTCACTCCCCACAGCCGCGATGGAGGAGAGAGTCAGAAGAGTGAAAGTGAGGAAAAACTCATGGGTTGAGATTAAAAACAACATAATAAGTAAGGCAAAAGCTGCACACAGAAGCAAAGCAAACCAAGGAATTAATTCCCTGCTTCCCACGGGCATTTCTTGTGCACCCCCAGCCTCCTGGCTGGTCGGGTGAGGAGCAGAACCAAACCCACCAGTACACTGTAACACTATTTCTCATCCCAAATCCACAACAGCAGCTGCTAGCAAGAAAGTTAACTTCATCCCAGCTGAAACCATGACAAGCTGCTAATTTTTAACCTAAAACTTAACAGCTATGAAGTCACCCTGGCACGTTTAAGAGGTTCCTTAGCTTGTGGCTGTTCTGGGAACACTATGTTCACTGCGTTCTGGTCTTTCTGAGTTCTCTGTTTCACTCGCACGCCACAGGCGGAGTCAGAGTTCTTCAAAGTAGTTCTTCAAATGTAGCGTGGTGAACACATGTTGAACACAGAATCAGATATGGGCGTTTTTAAGGCTGCTTTGTCACTTACTTGTTGACTAACTACTAAAATAGATAGTAAGGTAGAAGAAAGCTCTTTCACAGGTTCCTCCCAAAGTAGGCAGCAATCACGGACCTTTCAGAATTATCAAGGTAGGTATTTTGGTTATTGTTAAAAATAAATCATAAACGCATTTGCTAATCAAATTACAAGTATTCTGCAAAAACTGTGGAGAGTAATCCAGACGTGTCCTGCTCCTTCCGGCCTGATTTTTCATTAGACTTCTGGTTCTTCTTTCATTCCACTTTCTGGTACTATTGCATTTACCAAACGGAAGCATGTTCAACCATCCTGCCCAACACGCGGTAACCACCGATAAGCAAAGATCGGAGATTACACCCTGCTAAGGCTGCATATATTGTCCTCTATCAGTGCAACGTGTGTAGCACTGGCTGGAGGCACGCTGTAACAGCCCCAGACATTATGCTGTAGGGAGGATCACAGAGAATGAATTCATTCCTGGCTCAGCAAAGACAGCAGCATTTATGCAGTCAGCTAGTCTCTCTTTGGTCACCAATTAGATCTGCATTTCATTTTTGGAAATGTTTCTTATGAACTCACTGCATTAGGTCAAGTAATTTCAATGCAAGATTTCCAGTTTCTGTATTGTTATTGTTCACCACCACCAAACATCTCTGAGTTAAATCTGATTATCACGAAGGCAAATTAGGTGTTCCCTAATCTATTCTACTTCATTTTTCTAGAAGCACTGATTTAAAAAGAATAAAAACCATTTTTGAAGAATTTTTTCTGAGATGTACACATAGACGTTCTGCTGTATGCAGTATTTTTTTTCATTATAGTGAAAGAATACTTCTGGTAAGAAGGTTTCTGGTAAAAAGGTTTCTGATATAAAAGTTGTTAACACATTACCAAAACGAATAGGTAAATTTAGAACTATTCAATCATTCGGTGGTTGAATTCACTGAATTCATCTATTCAGTGATTGATGTGAATTGGAATTCAGAAAAAACATACTATAGGAAAGCTGAAGAAATATCATGTAAAGTGACTGGATTTCATGAGACAGCAAAATATACAGAACATGGCAGTCACAAGAAAAAAATCACAGGGAAGATCAGAGAAATGGGTTGTCCGAGGAAAGCAGGCATTGATACAAGTCTGCATGAACGTTTGATGTGGTCACCAGGAACACTTCAAAGCAGACCAAGAACCACCAGCTCCAGCAATGAGGGTGATGCTAAACAAAGAATTATCCAAACATCCTCCTCATCAGATATGTGCAGTGGAATTTACTTTTTCTTTTTCTTTTTTTTTTTAAAAAATCTACACAAACATTCAGAAGTATTTTATCTCATAAAGCTCTAAGATAAAATGATCTGTTGTAATTAGCACAGAGCGGCTCTAATACAACTCATCAGTGCCGTCTTTGAAAACAGATTGCAGCAGAGCCATGATCATGACGTGGCTTATCTTTCTGCGACTGAGGAGGTGTACAAAAAAGACTACCGTGCAAATGAAGAAACTGGACTTTGGGGTAGAATTTGGTATATTGCATTTTTCCAAAATGTTATTGCTAAATAAGGTATCACTATGAAATCCTTTTTCTGTCAGATCATGGCATGCATCTGTTTTATCTATTTGATAAACGCTATATAACCAATGAAGGGAAAATGCTACCTGTAATAAATAATTCAATCCTTTTGAGTTATGTGTAGAAGGAAATCAGAGTGAGAGCATTCACTTAGGTAGGGATGGGATGGCAGTTGCCTGGGATGAATTTAGACCATTTCCTTTCATTACCACAAACATCTTGTTTTTCTACATCCTCCAGTAGTTCTGTTGCAGCTTTCAAGATCACTTGTCTTCTCTAATATTGACAACTTTCCCTTTTCACATATATTCATCTGCTTTGGGAATACGCATGTGGCTCCATTAGCATTTTTGTTTGGATTGGGAGAGTGCTTTTAAATCTGATCTCCCTTTTAACCCCACACCTCACACTTTGTATCATCGAGCACTCCTGGAGCCCATGGAACAGATACCTTTCAGATGAGGCAAAACCTGAAGACAATGTCGCTTCAACTGCTTGGGCGTGCTATCAGCAGTACCTGACAGCAGCTAGTCTGAAATAAAGTCTCTTGAAATACCACGTTGTGTGGACACCGGGTCCCCCACCCCAACTGATTTAACCTGCAAAAATCAGGGCAACGTTGGCCCTGATGTTTTTTTAGGACATGTGAGAATGTAAGCAAAACTAATCACTGCTTTCGTAAAGGAAGTTAGAGAGTTCAGTAATCTTGTGTTTCACCTGCTCCTGGTAAATCATCCCTTCTACGTGAAAAGAGACTATAGTCAACACCATGTCTCTAAGACATCCGGAAGTATATTTAGGGCAAAACTATGTGGTTTGTAGCCACAATCTTATATGATGGTTTTGGCTGCAATAGGTATCCATCGTATATCTTTTCGGTCTGAAACCAAATAGGGCAAATAAACACCTAACAGAATTTTAAAGCCCTTTTTGTGTATTTTTCTGCCATGTCTACTTTAAGCTATGTTGCACAAGATAACTTTGATGAAGACATTAAGAATATTGTTTTGTGTACAAAACTTTTAAAACTACAAGAAAAAAACATCAAGCAATGTAATTGCAGGTAATTATTTAGATGCAGTTAAAAGCTGCATAAAACAGTTTGTTTTGATACCTACCATCCCAAGCCAGAATACGAGGAATGTCAAGGCCATCTAAATGTGCTTGCAGTGCTGAGAATGTGTAATTCCATTTTACTGAGCAATCCTACCTTCAGTTTTAACACTGAGCAACTAGCTGAGCGTTTACATCTTGCAGACATCCTTCTTACAAGAATGTCTCTGGACTTCTAGGTGTGGTAATCAAACATCATGCAGTTACAAATTATTGACCAGTAGAGCATAGGGAGTAATTTGTACTTGTAGCAGGTTTCTAGTAGAAAAATCAGGCACACTTTTTATGACAAAA
Source organism: Arenaria interpres (assembly GCA_013399435.1). Classification (NCBI taxonomy): domain Eukaryota; kingdom Metazoa; phylum Chordata; class Aves; order Charadriiformes; family Scolopacidae; genus Arenaria; species Arenaria interpres. Next base: position 289,478 of record VXAK01002949.1, on the reverse strand, counting down.
TCTGTCCTTTTTTTCCCCAAAGAAAATAATTCATCAGTTTTCATGCTTCCAACAAATTTACTTTCTCCTACTTTACCCGTAGGCTGGAAGGCTTAAAACTCAGCTGGGGGATTCTGTCTTGGCAAAAAACACTAGAAAACGAGACATGGGACTGACTAGTAAACAAAGATCTGTTTTCAAGGTTGTAACCACAAGCACTGGCAAAAGTCGGATGGAGTTTAGTTTCACAAGGTAAATTAAAACAGTTAATAAAATATTCTTTAGCAATAAAAATGACCAACAAAATAGGAATGCAGTGCAATCAGAATGGGCAAAAGAATTACATGTGGCCACGAAACCACTGTAATCCTTTCATCTCCTCTGAGAAAAGTAATGGCAATGACAGGAGGAGAAACAGTGCTAACAGAAATAAAGATACGATCCAAGAAATAGCCATAAATAAGACAAAAGCAAAATTCTCAAGTTTTCTGCATATTTCATTCAGGGAGACCAAGCCTTAGGTTTCTATCCTAAATTGCAGAGTAACTGGTACATGAAGTTGCAGGCCCAGCATGGCAAGAGCCGCTGCAGGAGGTAATATCTTTCTTTGGGTCATCTAAAATAGTTGGAGGAACAGACAAGCTTTTCTGCAGAAAAAAATAAACGTTCTACATTATTATTTTTTTTTTAAAGTATAATAGAATTGGAGAACAGAAAATCTATTGAGGAAGAAATATTCAGAAACAACCAATTGTAAGCTGCAGGGTATGCAAAAACTTTTGATTCAGAAAAGTTAAAATAGGAGTGGAAAGTTGGAAATGGAAAATACAAAAGTAATGTTGCAGTGTCAGTTACATCCCATTAGTCTGTTTCAACATGTTTATCACCTTCATCTGGGAAACCAATTATGGTACAGCGGAGAAAGCTGAGTTATATTGCAAAACCAGAATTGCAAGGCTGACTGGGAAGCCGGCTAGTGAAAGATGACAGCAGATGCTTGAAAAGGGAAGAGCCAAGGTGTGGCAGTAGCGACTGTCATGGAGGGAACTCGCCAGGGCATCAGCCATCACCTTCATATCCATGTTTTCATCAGTGCTGTCAGCACAAAAAAATTGAAGTTTTCCTATGTAATTTACCAACGGCACAACAGTTAAGAGAAGTGTGTGACCCAGAGGCCTGGCTCATAATCCTGTTTACTCACGTGCTCCTTGTGCCCTCAGAAATTACACCAATTTTTTTTTAAAAACAAAGCAAAAAGCCACAAAAATAATGGATTGCCATCCAAAATTGCAGACAAAGGAGAAGAACTGGGTGCCAAGATTCCCATGACTCACCAGTATCTTATATCTATTTAAAAAAGAGAAAAATTAGCAAATGTTGTCTTAAATCAGGTGAACTATTCCCAGTAGAGCTCGAGAAGTACCTAAGGCACCTGTAATGCATCAATGCAAGTGTCCATTATAGATTCCAGTGAGAAAGGTGCTCAGACTCCATGGGATATTAACTAAAATTTGGTTTATTGGAGATAACCTGAGAAGGTAAAAAGAAATAGCACAGTTAATCTTAAATATCTTCGGGTGCTGGGAACCCAGAGCTGTGCAGTGCGGGGCAGACCCCTAGTCAGGGCATGGCATGCTGTGCAAATCCTGTCTGTGGGGAGATTTGCCAGCACCGAAGCCTTGAGAGGTTTTATGAGGCGTCCTTCAAAGTAGACAACTCTATTCATTATCTCTACTGTCAAGCAAAGGATGTTGGATGAAAACAGGCTGTCTCTCTTGAAGGCAAGCTGCCTACAGGTCTTCTGGATTGGGGTGTAACTGGCTCAGGTTGTCCTGCGGCCACTCGCATCAGCTCTCATGTGGAGCACTAACTCCTCCGTGCACATCCATCTTCTATTTAGGACCCCAAAAACACTGTTCAGGTACCAGACCACCTTCAGCTGAAATGTTGTGCACTGTCCTGGTCAACATGTTAACAAGTTTGAAGAGACTTCTCATGGGAGGAAGACTACTAATTTACTAAAGAAAATGAGAAGCTTACCCTTCAGGAAGGATTAAGTTAGTTTGTCTTGTGTACATTAAATTGAAGATGGACTGCAACTGCTGTCTATAAAAAATATACGCAGTAGATACCAATGATGGAGAAGAATATGTCTCAGCTGTCAATTAATACATTAAAGCTACAAACATGTAAGTTTCTAAGAATCAGGTCAAAGGAGATTCTTGAACAGCAATAATGGAGATGAGAAACCTAACTACTTTGTTAGGATTAAGCATGATAAATCACATAGAGAACAATATAACTGAACACCTGAGATGGGAATGAACTAGCCAAGGGACAGAGGAAGCCCCTTCTCATCTTGTGTTTCTCAAGTTCAGGCCTGCTATATATACATTGCACAAGAACACACAACCAGGTTCTTGGTTGCAGACAAGGGAAAAAGACATTTGTCATTATGTACATGTGACACTCACTGGCAGAATGTTCTGTCTACAAGGTTTGAGATGAAGCCCGCTAAAAACTGGAGGGCAGAGCAGGGGGTTACAGTTCAGCTGGCGAAGAGATAACATGGGAAAGTCCAAGAAAATTCTGCCATGAGGTCATCTCCTCCAAGTCTGCACAATTGCTTACTTTGTTAAGAAGTTCTTAGTAGTTCTAGGAGTACGTACTGCACTTTCTCTGTGTCATTACGCAAGCATATCCCCTTTCTACAGGCAAAGATGACAGGGGTTCTAATGCCAAAGCACAACATCAGTCTTTAAAAATGTGTAGAGTAATACTTCATCTTGCAACAGTTAAAAGTGCCGGTGCAAGCTGCCAAGCAACCACGAGAATTTTGAGCTAAAGCACTAAAGGAAAAGACGTAATGAAAGTGTCGCATCAGTCACTGGAACTTGCAAGCAAGTGCAGGATGCAGAAACTTAGGTCTCCTTAAGCTGCCTGAAGGGATTTCTCTGGGACGATTCAGAGAGTCAAGTCTCCCACGTGTGGTGGGATTTTTTTAATTATTTAAAGCTAGTCAAGTGATGACATGATATTGTCAGCACAAGTTTTAATATCCATGCAGCTTGGATGCCGAGCACAGCAGGGGACCTTTCCCACAGGGGAAAAAAGAAGCACCAGCAGCTGACAGAATGGGTCTTTGCTGCTTATTCCTTTGGGGTCAGGAGGAAATAGGGGCTGGCAACTTTAACTCAATGTTAATCAAGTGTCTGCACTGGAACTGCTCATAATATTTCAGCTTGCCAAAGCACTGGCCCTTCCGTTTGTCACCTGGATGCATACTGGGGCTCTGCTGGAGACCTGGGCAGAGTGTGCTCATGACTGCCTTCTAGCTGCAGGCTGGGATTTCTTCTAGGGAAAGCCAAAGCAGAGTCAAGCTCACAGCTCCCATTTGCCCAGGCAGGGGGAGGTGGATAGTGCTAATGTTGTGCCAAGACTGGATTAACACAATGGTTAATGAGACCCTTTCCCCACACACATTCAGCGACCTGAATAAAGACTTGATATATGAAGTGTCTGTCAAGACTGCTGCTTCTTGTTGTTCATTCTCAGTATGTTTAGTGGAGGAATGAGTGGAAAAAACCCAGCAGTGCTGTAAGAGAAAAAAAATGTAGTGCCTTTATTGAATTAAAAAATGGTCCTTTTTTCAAAGTGTCTTTACGTAACACACATGAAAACTTTGGCATCATTTGTATAAATATATCAAAAGGAACAAATGTTTTTTACAAAACAGTATTCAGTATTTTGGCTCAGTAAACCTTCCTATCCCTAAAGGTAGGCATAACAAGTAGCAGTTTTTCATTCAATCTATTCCAGTCAGCAACAATAATTCAGGAGGCCCAAGGTTGCTGGAACTCTGTTGGCTGGCCTGCATACTGCAAGCTGTCAAGGTGGAAGCACAAAGTCAGTATCATACCCGAGTCCTCAGAGTACAAACACCATGCTTCCAGTGTTTAGTCTTCACATTTGATATAGGGATCTTCTTACAGAAGTGTTCTGTGGCCAAACCATACAGCTTCCGTCCTACTAAATTCTTCCATCAATATGAACCGCAACAATTCACCTTGCTCAGTAACTTCAGATGGATCTCAAGGGTCTTTGGTAAAAGACCTACAACAGGCTGTCACTGAACACACATCATATTTAAAAGCAGACTGTCATGAAGCTGGTACTTCATGACCAGAACTGATCCTTCCTTGACACTTCTGACTTGAGAAAAACACAGAATGAGAACAGAATATAAGCATGTGCATTGGTCTATACATACATGACATTCATCAGTAAAACACTCCAGTACCATGACAGTTTGGAATAGTGTGATGCTTCAAATGTACTTTTTTCCATCTTACCCTGACATGAAGAGATTCTTATTCTATTTTGGCCAAACACACATTCAACTCACAAAGCTCAGAAGGCACTGTCTCTCAGAAGCAGAGTTTCGAGTTTCCAGCACATACCAAGGTAAGCGAAGCACTTTAGGTGGGAGAGGAACCTATTTCTTCTGGTTTTGCTACTTACCAGGCAGAACGTGAGGGTCATGCCATCCCACTTTGACCAGGCAGGTCTTCTGTCAGAAGGTACTTCACACTATTGGTTTTATTTGGTTGAGGATGGAGACATAAGAAGATAAACGCTTCAGCCACAAAAGAAGAAAAAGCCAACACTGCAGTGCCAAAATGAGTAGATGAATTCTGAAGGATGCTGAATGTAAGGTTTTTTTCAGATGAACAAGTGGAGATACCAAAGGACCAACTCAAAGGGAAAATTTCTGCCTAATACTGCATTAGCAACAGCCTTCAAGGACAGCTTGGAAAGTGATGGAGCTTGACATGAGTAAGTCACTTGTTCCAATATAAGGGAGCTAATGGGAAAAGACTGGCTGGAGTTTGAATGGGAGGAGAGCAAAAGGTGCTGCAAGAGAGAAGCTGATAGGACACATGTAAGAATTCACAGTTGCAAGCAGCAGTTAAAGGCACTAACAGTCAAATCCTGAAGCTTCCATATACAACTAGATCTCGTAACATAAAAATGTAACTTTCAAGGACAGACTGAAAAGCACAAGCAATTTGGCTCTCACATCTCTTGCTCCTATGAAATTCATAGCTATAAACATGGCATGAAACAGATTTGATATTTTTTTTAAAAATCAACCAAATCAATTCCCTCCAGTGAAAAAAGAACTGATCATTACAAACTACATCACTGGCCCCACACAAGTCAAACATAACTTCAGAGTTAACAATTGTGGCATACATAATATTCCTAACAAATAAAAAAAAAAAAAGAAAGAGAAAGGATTCAACACGCACAATAAATTTTAACAACTTCCTTTCCTGAACGGCTGTTTAGAAGCTGTGACTCCAGCCTCAATTTATCCAGCCCCAGCCAAATTCAGTACACAGTCACCTGAGATTCCTTACATCATCAGGGTGGAGGGAAAGGAGAAAAGCAAGAAGTTGCAGAGGTAACACAGAGCATCTCTCTCTAAGGAGTACCAGCTATTTTAGCTCTATTTTCAAAACACACTGGAGCCAAAATGCATGGTCCCCTTATCCCTTTTCTTCTCCCATTGTACTCTGAACCCTCTGGGAACCATATAAACTCACTAATCTGGGAGAAAACTACCCCAAGGAAAAGAAAGATTTCTGCCTTGTTAGCCTTTTCAGCCAGCTTCAGCTTTCAGAGCCGACAAATGCTACAGCCAGAACCTTGGCTGGGAACAGGAGGGAAAACCTGCTCTCCTTCAGCATCAGCAGCCCACAAGAAGTGGGTGCCCTGAAGCCCCTTGATCTGGTCCTTAAGGTAAGGCAGATGAAGCCAACGATCCTGTACTCCCCATCAGAGAGTCTGTGTCATTAGCTAATTGTTCCACTTGGGTAAAACAAGAACAAATATATTAAGCCACTTAACGGGAAAAAAAAATATCCTCTGGAAATTAATTTTTTGACTCAGTACAGCATTACAATGGTATTTTTACAATGTCTGCATAGGACAAGTGGCTAAAAACGGTACATTTCTTCAAAATGTAAAAAAGATCAGGGAAAAATATTTATGCTTTGTCAGGTTCAACAGCACTTTTGGGAGACTGGGATTGTCTCTCACCTTGTCTTTTGGGCAGTAACACACTGATGCAGTAACATAAAGGGATTTCAGCAGACTGAACAAGGCAAATAAACTTGTAACAAAGGAGTTTTGTGTAATTTCTTTTTAAAAAATGAAACAAAAACATTTACTGGCATCAACTATGCTCATTACATACTATCACAATTCTAATTAATATAGTTCCCTTCATATTCAACCTTTAATTGCGAAAAAAAAAACTGTTTTTTTTGATAGTTTTTTTCTCCTTCCATTTTTAATGCCAGAAGAATTCCACCAAATCACTGTGCAATTCTTGGAAAAGACCTCATGTACTTCCAACATGGCTTCCATGTCATCACTGTGCTACTGATGACATTTCAAGGCGTTCTGTTGATCCGGTCAGAAGAAAAAATTATTCACATCTGTAGATGAAGTTGTAGTACCTTCAATCCAGAAAATTTGGATAAGATTGTCTGCACAAAACAGATACATGTGACCTTCAATCAATCCATCACCGACTATGTGAAATGACTTAGTCATTAAGTGTCATTTTTCTTTTGTTATTTAGGGAGAATTAAAGTTTCTTGGTAATAAATGCAATCGTGATGAAGATCTATTTCTTCTGGATGGCATGTGGTAGCGTACTTTCTTCCAGAATCTAGTACGTGCTGAGTGAGATCTTTCCGAGAAGTCCCCTTTCCATCGGATAACCCCGTGCTTTTGCTTAATATATTTGATGGATTCTGGCATGGTTGCATAATCTTGTATTTTTTCAAGTTCAATGAGAATTACTTTAATGCCATCTTGTATAAGAGCATTATACATGGCTAGATGCTTTTCAGACACATCTTGTAGAACACTGTAACAGGAGGGTTCCGGTACTAAAACAATTATCACTCTTCTACTTTGACGGATTTTTTCATCAGCAACGCTGATCACAGCTGTAGAGAAAAAGGTGCAAAATTAAGGCTGTATGTTTGTATTTTTTGTTACCAACACATTTCAGCTGGTTCATTCCCTGTTTGATATCTGAGCCAACGCAGTTTGCCTCACAAATAGGGACAGCCTAAGAGCATGCAAGCAGTTACACTGGGTTAGCCAACAAGGAGAGATTTGGCCAACACAACCTGCATGTGGTGTTGATGCACAACCTGCAGACTGCATGTCTATATTCTTGTTTTGCATAAACAGAGAAGAGCTACCAACTATCTACTACTTACCTCACTAATGCCATTTTATTACCATCATTGGGGTATTGCAAAAAAACAAGTTCCAAAACCATACACCTAGATAAAACTATGACCTTTTTCCTTAAATGGCTTGTTCTGATATGCTTCACAGTTTTTTGCTACATGTAAGTGGACGAGAAAGCAAAGACTCCTCCCTCCCTTCAATGACATTCCAGGCAATTCATTCTAACCCAGCAAAATATGGTAAATACCATACAAAACCCATATGGGTTAACCCCTGAGAACAGACTATTGCATTTTTTCAAGGTGGAAAAATAAAGCAGCACTTTAGATTCTACTGCCTGGGGAACCCTTCCTTCTCAAACCACTACCAAAAGCCTTCATATGTAGAAAAGTGACCACAAACCAACTCACGTAGGTTTGTTCACACCCAATTATTTTTAAAACAAAAGCCTACTCTGCAAATTTATTCAGTATTATCTTTTTAAAGTCATAAGATCAGGAAGGATTCTGAAGATTTTCACTATTTCACATCACATAAGCAGTCAGTGGGACAGACTTTGCAATTTTCATTGTCAAATGCTAGAAATTTAAATTTGATGCACATTTGTACACAGAGAAAATCTCCAGAAGAATTTTAAATCTTTGCATGGAAAGCAATGCTTTGTAAGACATCTACTAGGGACAAGTATTCTTTGATACAGCTGGTCATTCCTGATAACTTACTGTTGCTTTGTATTCTTTTTTTTTCCCCACCTGTACTAAGCATCCATTATACGCTGTATTGCATCCTGCTGGTTTTTCTGACAGTAATTCTCAGAGCAAACAAAAATGAAACAGTAGAGAGGTCATCTTGTCAAATTGCACCTCAAAGCAACAGGCTCTTTTCACACCACTCAGGAGACCCACTTTCCCATGTTTCCTGCCATTAGTCATCATTCACAACTACAATTTCAACTCCTCTTTCCCTCAGCATCCTTCCATCTCCAGAAGTCTAGGCTAGCCAGACATTGAAAAAACTTGGGAAAGCTAAATAACAACAAGGGAAAGGCCAAGATAAACAGGCTTCATGGGAGCACACAGAGCTCTATTTCTCATTCTCCAAAAAGAATACGAAAATCATAGCTCATTCATTGGCAGGAGATATTTAGAATCACATCTGATTGATTGCCTGTTTCTGACTAGTATTTGCAGCTGCCTACAAGAAAACTCAAGTGTAATTTGTCTTCAGACAGCTTACCTTCGCCTGGTAAATCATCTCTCCCAAATATGAAGAGGTTATATCCACACTGTCTTTCTAAGACCTCTGGCAGTATCTTCAGTGCAAATATATCTGATGAATACAAGCAGCTCTCTCTGTTCTTTGGGTACAGCACATAAGCATCATAGATCTTCCCATCTGAAGCTAAAGAGCGAGCAATAGGAGTAATATAAAAATATATTCTAAAGATACAAAAGCAAGCAAGCAAACAAATAAAAAAAAAAATCTCTAAACTCTGTTTTTTCCCCACTTAAGTCATTGTTTTAGGTCCTTATCTTGCTATTATCTAAGCATGTACACTAAGCCTGAAATATTTGTAGAATCAGGCCTTCTAGAATTCAGTATGCCGGATCTGAATAGGCAAGAGACCTGCAAAAAGTAAGTAGGTACGAATATTCTTTTTTGAACTCTAAATAAAAAAAATTGTATCCCTGAATTATCTGGAAAATAGTGGTTCCAGCAGTACAACTGAGTACTTAAAATTCCAGCTGCCATATAACTCATCAGTCATTTTTATAACCTAGAGTTTCAAAACACAGCAACCATTTAGACATGAAAACAAAAACAAAGTATTTGGCAAATTTCAAGGTCTGAATTGTATTAGAATTTTTGGAACAAATTTTTAGAAAGAACAAATTTAAAAGACTTCAAAGATATCTAACAGAACCTCAATACCTCTGGAAGATATTTTCTGTTTCTCTAGCCATGTACCATACTTCGGAAATTACCCAATACTTCAGCACACTCTTATAGTCAGCACCCCAATCAACATTTTTCTGAATGCCAGAAATTGCCAGAAAGTAAAATAATCAGAAGTGCCTTCAAATTGAAAACAAATGAAATTTGTCCTGGTTCATCTATGGAAAATAAAAAACACCCAACAATTCCACTGTATTACTGCTTTCTCTAAAAACAGTAATTGAAAGAAATCTGAACAACTGCTGTCAGAACAGCATTCAAACCACTGAAGTGGAAACCACTTTCCTCTTCAGGGAAAGGAATGATAATATAATAGGAATAATACTGAGTTCCTGGAAAATCGCTGATTTTTTCCCCTGTAGATGCTTTTGTTATCTGAACTAATTCTAAGCATCCTAAAAACACGTTATCCTTTCAAAAATCCCAAGGAAGACCAATCACACTCCCTGAGGTTAACTCATTGCTTTGCAAGGGACGGTGGAGGCTCATTACAACACACAGCACTTTTTACACAAACGTTACCTTTTTTACCCAGGAAAGGACGGCAGGAGTCCCGATACCAAAGCACAATATCAATTTTGAAGATCTTGTAGATGAGGAGAGTAAAAAATAGTAAAAATACCAAAGAAACTCCTCCCCCAATTAAGTAACCCTGAATGTTCCGAGCTGCAGCAGAGTGAAATAAGAAGGGAGAAAACAAACAAAACAGCATTACAACCTAGAACCAGAGAAAGACAAAAGAGATGTTCAAAATTGTTCGTCATTAAAATAGCTTTTTTAAAAAAAGAATTAATAGGACTGAAAGTTCTTCATGTATGCTTTCTGCAAATACTGTTATTTGGCAAGCCTACTTTTATATTTCAGAGAAAAGATACCATAGCAATGTGACAGAAGGCTACACTTCAGCTGAAACACCAAAATATTGACGTATTTCCCAGTGCAGCAGTACAGTGAGAATTCTTGTACAAAATTTTATCAGTCAGTAAAAAAGTCGGAGGTGGGGAGGTGATTTCTTGATTATGCTGTTCTCCCAGGACCAACCAGCTTTCCATTGGCTCTAGCCTCTTCGAACATTTGTCACTGAACCTACTAATTTGTTGTCCTTATTAAGTTTTTTTGTCCTTAAAACAATCACTCTCCACAAACTGCATTTTTCTGTTCATGCATATTAAAGGTTTTTTGAGGTTAAATCCTACCCTGACAATATTTATGTAGACCTTGTAGTTATAGTACAAGATAGAGCTCAGATCCACTTTCAGTCAATTATTTGTTTACAATGTGGCCAATTAAACTTAAGTTTGAGAATTTGATTTGTCAGAGGATTGGCTCACAGTTGACAAAATCAGCTCAATAGACCAGAAACGCTAAGGCAGCTACATAAAAAAAAATAAAAATAAAATGGGCACTTAGAATATCTGGTGATTTGCTTTTCTGTGTATCTGGATTTAAATAAAAAAAATAAATTTCTTCAGCCTTGCATTTGAGTTTTTAAAGCTCACTTTACCTTTAAGTTCATCTACTAAAAAGAAAATTTCATGCTAGCCAACAATAAATCAAACTTGTCCTTGTCTCCGAGCACAAGACTGGGGTCTCCAATAATTGGCAAGATGCTCCCAATCAACACGCATGAGCTGATCTATGAGATGGTAACACAGCACATGCATCAGTAATGGAAAGTCCATAACCTTTCCAAGCAATCTATTCAATTCCTTCACTATCAACATTGTCAGAGTTTCTCCTACTATATAAATAATTTTTTATTTTTTTTTTTTTCCTTTCTCCTGGCAATCTGAGCACCTTATCTGTTACTAAAGGATAGGGAAAACAGGTCCACATATATATTCATGTCCTCTTGACAGTCTGTACCACATGTAGTTATGTTTTTCCCTCAGCTCTTCTAGAAAATTGGCTATTTTCACTGCTGTTCTAGACACACGATCTCCTCTGATCCACATGCTTCTTTAAGTACAAGTGTGTAGAACGAATCACAGTATTCCACTGAGGTCTCATTCATTGTCTTCCCACATTAAAAGTGCTATTTTCTTTAATTTTGCTAAGAATACAACCAAAAAAAAACCTCACAAAAAAAGGTATTGAGCTGCATTGCCCACTTTGCACAATGGTACATCACACAGTTTTAGCTCTAAGTAGGGTGTTGTCAAACTAACTGAGAAGTAAGCATAACCACTTCATCAAGCTGAGATCTCTTACCTGGGCGTTCCAGTTTGATGTAGGCTGTAAATTGTTGAGTACCATATATGAAGTGACAGAAAAATTTATGAGCATAATCCTTTGCTTTCACTTTTGAAATGTTAAATTTTGTTCCAGATACAGCAAGTCCATGAGGCATCCTCTCTCTATCATTAAAAAAGGGTAAAAAGAAAACGTCTGTAGAGAAACTGAAATATCAGCGCTGAATACAGGACAGATGTATCCACATGCATACCAATACAAGAACATGCATTCTTTACCTCTATATACCTAAGAAGCCAGCAAAGAACAGTAAATATCACCCCTGTAACAAACAGCTTCATGACCACAGCTGACTTGGCATCTTCCATACACATTGGGTTGTTGGGTTTTTTTTGCTTGGTGGGGCAGAGTGCACCACTAGCAAAGGAATGGCTGATACACCAGAGGGTTATGCTGCCATCCCAAGGACCCTTGACAGGCTGGAGAAATGGGCTGACAGGACCCTCAGGGAGTTCAAAGCAAAATTCAAATCCTGCACCTGAGGAGGAATAACCAGTCCCCAGGCATCCTCAACTGCATTAAGAGTGCTGCCAACAGGTGGAGGGAGATGATCCTTCTCCTCTACTCAGCACTGGTGAGCTCATACCTGGAGTACTGGAGCCAGTTCTGGGCTACCCGGTACAAGAGATGGAGGGATTTACTGGAACAAGCCCAGTGCAGGGCTTTGAAAACGATTAAGGGAGTGGAGCATCAGTCATGGGAGAGAGCAGGGACTGTTCAGCCTGGAGAAGAGAAGGCGTGGGGGCAGGAAGTGGATCTGATCAATGTATGTAAATACCTGAGGGAGGGAGTGGAGAAGAGGGAGCCAGGCTCCTTTCAGTAGTGCCCTCTGACAGGACAAGAGGCAATAAGCACAAATTGAAACACCTTCCCATCTGAAATTCCATCTGAACACTTTTTTACTGTCAGGGTGGTCAAACACTGGAGAAGTTGTGAAGTCTCCACCTGTGGAGATATTCAAAACCCAACTGGACACAGCCCTGAGCAACCTGCTCTATCTGACCCTGCCTGAGCAGGGGGGTTGGAGTAGACAATCCCAAGAGGTCCCTTCCAACCTAAATGATTCTGTGAATTATTCAAACCAGTAATAATTAGTAACAAAAGCATCCAGTATTCTTTATACTGATGATGAAGCAGAGACCCTTCTAAGCATACTAGCAGACTCCCCAAGCCCACATTGCCTACAGCCAACAGTGCCAATGAACTCGGGAAATAATGACGAACAAAATTCACATAAGCTGGGTGACCCTGCTGTCAAATGACAAGAAACATAGTGATACTGCCTTTATGTCTGATATCTACTGCCACAAGAAGCTTGGAGATGTAATGCGCTATCCTGCTAAATACCATCCTGCTTTAAGGTAGATTTAAAAGTATGAGGTGGGAGGGACCACAGTAGGAAAGTACCTACAACTATATAACAAAGTGACGTCACCTTAGGTACTCTAGGAGGAAAACTCATTTTGCAGAACCAGTTTCTATTACAAGAATAATTGCCAGCAACTTCTGTCATGGGATGCCAATACATTTTGCAACATGTTCAGATTTGTTCACACCAGTTTTAACTTTCCTCCCAGCAGAGGAAAAGGTTACATCCCTGGTGTAAGCCTCAGGTTCATAATGTTGGCCATGCCTACAGTGTGGTTTGCTACTAGCAAATGCTCCACAAATGTAATTGCTGAAAAATTGCTACTATTTTTTTTTTTAAATAAAACACTGTTATTGCAATTAGATTCATTTATCTGATAATTTGCTTTGAACTATTAATCCTAATTAGAACTTGCACAGGACATATTTTGCACAACTCCATCTCTGGCATGGGAAAATTATCAGGCAGGGTAGTGATTAGAAACAGAGATCATTTCCAAGCAAACAAAAAAAATCTTACCAGAGAATTGCTTTGACTTAAATACAGCAAATGCTTCTCAGGAAGATGTGTTTAATAACAGCACCGAGTTGGTTTTGGAAGAAGCTGCAGTTGTTAAAACTTGTTGCAGTTGTTAAAACTATCATAAATACAGAGAGTTGCACATGCGTCTTAACTGGTGAAGCTCAAAAACTTCATGCCCTAAAGAATAATGGGCTTAGTTGTGCCTTAGAGGCCATAAGCTGGGGCCCTAATATTTATAGCAAACAACTAAGTATACAGATCTATAATGAAAGTAGTAATTCCCTCTAAAGAAACTTGGAGACGAAGTAGAACTAAGATTTCTTCTGGAGGCCAGATACAGAAGAATGGAAAAGATTATTTAAAAAGCAGTCTGCAACCTAACTCTCTAGCCATATTTTGCACTGATGATGGCGCTTGGTGGAGACAGCAATGCTTCTGCGTGAGTGTGAAGTGATCAGCTGAGATTTTTTTTCTTTCTTTCTCCCTTGCACTAAATTTTAAGAGTTATATTTAACAGCAGCAATTAATACAATGAGAAAGCAAACAGTACATCCACACTCTGCTATAGCACGGGCCAGTCACTGGGTAACAAAGGTCCTGCTGTCTTGAAAGAACTGCTGGTGTTATCAGCTTAATCTGTGTTTAATCTTCCTGAACATAAAAAAAAACCAAACCAACCCCTAAATGTTCTGCAACAAGAGTTTCTGCTTTGCGTTCTTCAGGATTAGCAACCGTGTCTGTACTTAGAAAACAACCAACTTCACAAATAAAACTAAGTTGGGTGATTCTTTGGTTTTGGAACAATCTATCCTTCCCATATTAATGACAGTTGGCAGGCTTTAATCTATTAGCAAAAAGGATTGCGTAAGAACAAGTGCATAAATAAATCTTACAAAATTATGTTTCTCAACAGCATTATAAAAACTACATATGATTGCTTCATTACATTTGCATCAGATACATCAGTATTTATAATAAGATCTTTAGGTGTTTTTTTTTAAACCAAACAATAAGAATATAATTTACTTGACGCAGACCTTTAATCAGTCTTTCAGTGTCCACTGACACTTGACTGGTAGTTAACTTTATGATGAAACCACCACAAATTACTGCAGATTACTTCACCTACAAATGCACTTACAATTCAATGTATAAGGATACTTACTCATAAAACTGTTCCATGTAGTTGCTATCGAAGCTATCAACATCCTCATCATTAACTTGCCAGAATGGAATCAAGCCATTTATGCCACTTGATATATTACATTCCATAACTACGTGAGAGCCTACAAAAAAAACATTTAAATACGGCAATTCAAGGTCTTGTAACAGAAGCAGGATCGAGTGATTAGGGATTACCTGGGAAAAGGAGCGATATGGAAAAACCCACTTACCTTATAAAAAGCAGAATCCTTAAAACTCATCCATTTGTAACCCACACTCAGGTGTCTCTGATCTGTATGTAAGTTCCACACGAAATGTAGGTGCCTAAATTTTCACATCTGCATGTAAGCTAGGTGTCTAAACTAGTAACAGAGTTGAGCTGTGCTGAAGTCCACTCACATTAAAGTGAATCAAGAATGGCTCTCCAGACTCCAGCAAGTCCACTGAAAGATCTCCAGGGCTCAAATCAGTTGCATGTACACAATATGATGACATCTGAGATGCTCTCCAGCATCCAAGGCATCTGTATGGAGCTGGCAGATAGGACTCCAGATCTTGAAGAAATCTGTACTGCTAGAGACCACCCAAAACAGAGCTAGGCATCTATGTGCAGGCAACTGAATTGAGCCCCTGTTGACAACAGCAAGAATTAAGCGCCCTATCTCATATGCAGATACCCACGTGTAGACAACTGCACCCTGGGGCTGAATCCCATTCTTATTGATATCTTTGCTCCAGATCAGAGTCTTCTGGCCAACTCTGTCCACTGGGATGGTTTCTGAATACTCTCACACTCTGCTCCCAGAGCAAGCTCACCTGCCACTCAGCTCCTCCGCCACCAAGAGTTCAGATCTTACAGAATGTCTCAGTATTAAGAAAGCAAGCCAAGTTGCAGAATCTATTTATTGCCAGTGTATCTCGGAGAGCTCCATTTACAGGAAGGTAAGCAGCTTTCTCAGGAGTCCCTTCCTTCTGTATTTTACCCACGGAAGTCTTGATTTGTTAAGAGAAGGTGGGCTCTCAGTTCACCTATGTAAAGATCTCAGTGTTTCATTTCCTAGAACCACATTAGTCTATCAAAAGCATGGAATAAGCCTTCAGCTCACATACAAAGCAGTTACTTGAACAAGAGTTCACATAGAAATCACAGGTTCCCCCCAATCTCTTCCTTCATATCCTTCCAGCACAATACTGAATTTTTCTAAAGATGTAGTTTAGTGCATAGCACAGCTCTTCAAAAGGAAGAAAACCCCTCAAGTGTTCCATGCCCTCCGTTTCCATACATTCATGAATGTACTAAGTTTCTACATAACCTTCTCCTGCCACTTCTCATTCAAAAAGCATAAAGGTGTTTCCAGGTTCATGCAAGCGTTTCCAGGTTCTGCCCCACAGCCAGGCATTTAATAAGAGAAATTATTATTTTTCCACCACCACCCCCAGCACCCCATTAAAGTACTGGACAGAGAATATTACTTTTGAATGGTAGTGTCTTTAAAAAAACACCCAAAAAATCTTCACCAACTTCCTTTGAAGGGGCCCCCTGTAGCAGGGAATCATTTGTAGTTGCTCAATAGCCATGATAAACCCACTTCGTGGGTTTCTTCAGTAGCCATAATAGGCTTTGTGTCTTCTTTAGTCTCACATGTGACTGCTTTCCTAATGGCTGTAAGGCAATCAAGGTTTGTTCATCTTAGCTGGTCTAAGGCATCCAATAACACATCAGCAACTTCTAATCAATGCAATGTCCAAGCCATAACAAATATGAACCAAATGTTATTCTAAAATAAGGAGTCTAAACCAGTTGTCCCATAACACATCTTAATACAGGGTGAGTGTCACAGGCAGCCCCTGGACTAATAACTAGTCAATTCTCCATTTTCTCAGCAAGTATTGCCAAGGATTAAGAAAATCCAAAAGGGTGCCTTCGGTAAATTAAAGAGCCTTTTAAGGGCCTATGCAGATCAGACTCCTTCTGAGTAGAGGCTGCATCAGTAAGAATTTTTCTGAATTAAATAGGAAGTCACAACTAATTAACACTCAAAACTGGGGATGAGATATACATGGTATTTTAATGGGTGGAAGATGCAGTACAGAGAAGCCCCACAGTAATATTACTTCATTTCTTCCACAGTTACAATTACAAAGGAAAAGTTTCCACACATAAAGATTAGGGTTGTATGAAGTAAAAAAAAAAACAACTGTGGAAAGCCTGCCTATTTCAACCTAAGATCTGGTGAACAAATTTCCTTATTAGTAGAAGAGCACAAATACAGCTTTTCAAGCATGTAATTGTAATGAAGCCAGAGAAGATCTAATTACCAGAAAAGAAGAGGCTGCTGAGCCATTTCAGGGTATTTCCAACAGAATTAAATAACCATCTGAAGACTGCAGGACTGTAAGTCCATAAAGTAATACTGTTTGTATCAGGTCCTGAATATGCCCATTGTTTAAAATAAAGCCTTCTGGACTTTGGAGGAACATAATTTCTATTAAAGCTCATTCACCATTTTGGTCAAAATCTACTAATCTTCACCAGAACCTGGCAACTTCAGAATAAAGTATCTTTCACAAGCTGTCGAGGTCAAAAAATAAAAAAGACCAAATAAAGCCAAAACCAAACCCCCCAAAGCAACTGCAACTAAAACCAACAAAAACATAAAACCCACCAGTATTTCAGTGCTGTTAACTTCAGTTTAGTACCATATACTCAAAGTTGGAATTTGGGCCAGAGCAAACGTTTGAGATAATGTGAAAAGCAGCATGAAGCCTCAACATGAGAAAAGAACACCCAATACACACAGTATTTACAAGCTCAATGTAAGAAAAAGCAGAAGCGAAAGTAGCTGTGTTATGTGGGACTACCATCAGTGTGATTTACATAAGAATCACCCCCAATGCTCTGGCTTCAGCTTCCCATATGGTACCAGAGCCACAATGCAACCTTTCCGCAGAGCTTCTCTAATGATCTAACTGGTAATAATCCTTCCTCAAAAGATTACAAAACAGCTTAGATCCTGTACTAGGAAATCCTAGTAAACCGCTAATCACACTTCTCCAAAATCAATTAATGCCCTCTTTAATCAAATAAATACTTTGTTTGAAACAATTTTCCTTAGCTAAAAATGAGAAAAAAAATATTACAGTACATGCAGCTCCAAAATTCCTTCTTCTCAACTACATCAGTAGAACACAACTCTGTCCAATATATGGTGCAATCTAAACACATATAGGTTTACTTAGGAAAAGACTTGCATACCATATAGTTGGCACATAGAATCACAGAATAATTGAGGTTGGAAGGCATTTTGGGAGATCTCTAGTCCAATTTCCCACCCAAAGCAGGGCCAGCTCGGAGGTGAGACCAGGCTGCTCAGAGGTTTATGTAGTCAGGTTCTGAAACCTTGAAGGACAGAGACTGCACAAGTTCTTAAAATGAAAGAGGGAAGATTTAGATTAGACAGTTGGAAGAAATCCTTTACTGTGAGGGTGGTGAGGCACTGGAACAGGTTGCCCAGAGAAGTTGTGGATGCCCCATCCCTGGAGGTGTTTAAGGCCAAGCTGGATGGGGCTTTGAGCAACCTGCTCTAGTGGGAGGTGTCCCTGCCCATGGCAGGGGGGGTGGAACTCAATGATCTTTAAGGTCCCTTCCAGCCTGAACCATTCTATGCTTCTCTTATTTAAGAAATTACTACAATAAAAAATACCTGGTATTCAACTAGCAGCTCACCGTTTGACAAAAGATCAGTATGTGAGACATTTTATCACCCTAGAACAAGGAATAAAATCCAGGCTGTGTAGGGAAGGGAGACAGGAAACTTACAGGAGAAGGAAAAACTACTGAGTTAGTGGAGCGGTAACTATGCCGACATGTTACATGTATGTAACCATATTTTCACAGATACTGAGAATATGTCATGACATAGACACTGAGAAGTGGTTAAAAGGACAGATGGCAATAATACGAAAAATAAATAAATGCCCTCCATCTGACATTGCTGGTCAAGAGACTCCAATCTTAGGCATGCAGTTTTCCACCCCCTCCAAATCATGTTCTACGATCATGAGCCAGCAATGTGCCCTTGTGGCCAAGAAGGCCAATGGCATCCTGGGGTGCATCAAGAAGAGCGTGGCCAGCAGGTCGAGGGAGGTCATCCTGCCCCTCTACTCTGCCCTGGTGAGGCCTCATCTGGAATACTGTGTCCAGTTCTGGGCCCCTCAGTTCAAGAAGGACAGGCAACTGCTGGAGAGGGTATAGCAAAGGGCCACAAAGATGATTAAGGGCCTGGAGCATCTCTCTTATGAAGAGAGGCTGAGGGACTTGGGTCTTTTTAGTCTAGAGAAGAGAAGGCTGAGGGGGGATCTGATCAATGCTTATAAATACTTAAAGGGAGGGAGTCAGGAGGACAGGGCTGGTCTTTTCTCAATGGTGCCCAGTGGCAGGACAAGAGGAAATGGGCACAAACTTGAGTATAAGAAGTTCCACCTAAACATGAGGAGGAACTTCTTTACTGTGAGAGTGGTAGAGCACTGGAACAGGCTGCCCAGAGAGGTGGTGGAGTCTCCTTCTCTGGAGACATTCAAAAACCGCCTGGACAAGATCCTGTGCAACCTGCTCTAGATAGACCCACTCGGGTGGGGGGGTTGGACTAGATGATCTCCAGAGGTCCCTTCCAACCCCATATGATTCTATGATTCTATCTGTCCTCCAGATATCCTGAATCCACATGCCTATCTCCCAGTCTTAAGTCAGTGGAACTGTTCATGTGTTATTTCAGAAGGACCAGGAGCTTATTTGTTTTACTGAATGTTAATGATTTCTTAAACAGTCACCACTTACCAAGTTCTACTTCAATTGTGTTGTTCTTTGGATAAATAAACTCTGGTTTCCTCTGTCCTTCTAACAGAAACAAAGAGAAAAATAAAATCTTCAGGCAAAAGGAGTTCCCCAACTTACTTCAACTAATAGTTTTACAATGGTTTTGGTTTTTGTTTGGTACTATTGAAGTGCCATACTTAATACTAGTTTCAAATTTACAACAAAAAATATATCATATGGTTTGCTGTACTCTATCCAAATTATTCTGGTTGCACAACCAAGTGCAAACGCTAAGTGAGTCCTTTCCAGAGGAAGATTTATTAACTTTATAGCATTTACACAGTTGGTCACACCTCCTTTCTCAACAATTGACATTACAGTGAATTTTGTAAGCAAGTTCACAAACTGGGCCACAAGCAGGTATTTTGCTATGATGGCCTCAGCAAAAATAAAATTCCTTTTTTTTTTTTTTAAATAATTTAATTTAATGGTGCATTATTTGTTTTAGCAATAACAACCCCCTCCACCCCAGTAACTATTCCTTCCTTCTAATTCTCATTCCTAACCCTGTATTTCTCATTTTGCTGTGACAATTCTTCCTCAGAAGCAATGCTCAAGAGTAGCAACATGCATTACTGTATTTTAATTTTACATTCAGGAAAGAATTAATTAAAGAATATTTGCATCTGACTTCACAGAGCAGAAAAATAACATGCCAAATAGCTTAAGCCTGCATACAAATATTTACAGCAGAGCCAAAAAGAGAAGAGAATAACCTCAATGCACTCACCTTTAACCTCTAGACTAACGGTTCGTGAAACATTATATTGTTTTCCCATGTACATGTATATCATACGGCATGTGTAGTTTCCTCTGTCTTGTACAGTTACATTGCGAATCCAGACAGCATTTTCACCCTCTGCCAAAAGAAGTCGCTTGTCTTCAAGAAATCCAGGCTTACACTCCTAAATATATCAAAAGTACCTGTGATTTAAAGGGAACTAATAATCTGATAATTAAATAAGTTACTGAACTCTACAGATCATTAAAATGCTTGCCAAATACTGATTTTTTGGAAAGCCACAATGTGGGTTCTTATCTGAGCTTCTCTACACTCTAACACGAAGGCTGATGACATCTTGCTGCGTTTGCACTTTTTCAGAAGTCACTGCAGCCAATCTGAAGTTTTCAAATGCAGTGTTTTAGTTCACTGCCTTTGTTTAATAGCTTTACAGTTTTCTGTCTCAGGTTTAATAACAGTCATTACACACGTAGCAGAGTTTACGAGAATACATGCCTGCATCCCTACTTCACTGAGATGAACGAGAGCTGCAGTAGCAGTGCCTCATGCTGATGGGTGCATTGCTGTTTCTGTGGCAATGCAAACGCAGTGAAAAACTTTCTTCTCTTCCCTGACCTATAAGCAGCTTGCTTAGAATTATTTCATCTCAAAAGAGGATGTATAGGTGCAGCACCAAGGTTATTTTACACATACAAGTAACTACTTTAATACCAGCATCAGAATTAACAGTTGAACCATTTTAGAATTTTACCTTAAGATGAGAACACGTTTCTAACCTTGCACAGTCTACAGAGTATTTTTTACAGAAACAGAGCAAGAGGCATAAGAATGCCACACCATGATCAAAAGACAGGACAGGCCTAATATTCCGTGAAACTGAAATAATTATGCAGAGCCTTGTATTTAAGGAAACATACAAGCTTTTCTACATAAAATAATCAAAGCACAAACTAGATTTTCACAAATCAACAAACCAAACCACATAGTTTTAACTCTCAAAAAACTTGCAATCCAAAAATGAACAATAGCGGGTCTTTCATAATGCCTCCATACATCGTCTCTCCTTACACCTCCCCAATAGTGTAGCAAGATAGACACTTTACATAAACTGTAGAGAAAATAAACCTTCCCTTCCAAAAGCTACTTTTCACAGTTGCTTCGTAAGACATTTTAAACAGAATATTTTGTATACACATGCACAATACCTTATACCAGTGTACTTCAGGCTGATTATTGTCTTCATCTTTAAAAACATCTAGATCAGGGCATATAATCTTTCCAGTATTCGTGCTTGTCACTTTTTGTTCAAACTTCATTTTTCCGTTGAAACACAAACTGTCATCGTTCTCAAAAACTGTTAACTTTATAGTTTTTTGGTTAGAGTGGTTAAGCCTCCTGTAATTAGAACAACGAGTCAGGTCATTAACAATAACATTGCTTGTTTCCAACAAGTCAGAGGGACTTCAGCATCCCCATCAGCCTTGCCTTTAACACACCTG
This sequence comes from Arenaria interpres, assembly GCA_013399435.1. Taxonomy (NCBI): domain Eukaryota; kingdom Metazoa; phylum Chordata; class Aves; order Charadriiformes; family Scolopacidae; genus Arenaria; species Arenaria interpres. The sequence continues at coordinate 267,840 of VXAK01002949.1, read as the reverse complement.
CTACAGCCCCCCTAGCTGTTATACATCACCCTCAGCTCCTCACCCCTTTTTCCAGACTGAGAGATGGGTATAAGCTCTGATTTTGTGTTATGAGCAGAAGTAGGGTCTGCTCTGGGAGCACCAGTAGGGATGCCAGGACTGCTCAGAGCTGATGCTCTACAGAGGCCACAGCACCAACCCAGCCTTGCCGTTTTCAGCCTTACATTTACCAACACACAGTAGCCCAAGGCAACCCAAAACATATCTGCACTGGAGCAATTCCAGTGCCAAATGTAAAGAAGAAGACGGGTTCATCTCGGCATTCCTTGGAGAGACATGCCAAGAAAAAACAGGTGGTAACTCTTAGCAGAAGAGAGACAGAGCTTTTGAACAGCATATACATCAAGGTGAAGATCAACATGAAACCACTTCACACGAAGAGCTCAACAAGAACCAGTGGTACAGTAGCCCTGCAGAGAAGAGATTGCACTAAAAACCCGAAGCCTATGCCAGAAGTAAAGGAATACTTTCTATTAATTCATTGCTCAACTCTTCATTTCCCAATGCTACGCTAACAGAGAAGCTTCCAGACTCTCCTGAAGAGTTGCATGTTTTGATAGTTCTTGCTTCAACTTATACATACTGCACCTTGACAAGCTCTGTAATTAAAGTTTAAGTGACCAATGCATAAAATTTAGCCTACAGTTAACACAACTGAACTTTAGCAAGTTTTTTGTGCTGCTGACATCATGCAAGCCAGGGATGCAAGATGCCCACAGGAACATATAGCTAGAATAACTAGAAACACAGCAAGAAAGACTAAATTAAAACAATTTAACCACGTAGCTTTGAAAGGATTACATTTCTTCTGACTTCCAATTTTAGCTTCATTATCGACTCTGGAGCAGGAAGATGCAAAGGCCTGCAACTTGTGCCTATGCTGGAAGATTCTGCTGATCACTGTTACTACATTCACAACACAAACCCCTTCTGTGTAACTGGTGTACCATATGCACACCAGTACACACAACTACACACTACTAAAACAAATTTTGGGTCACCCCAAAAGCCTGAATTGGCTGTTCTCAGTGTCCTGTGGAAAGATCACGAAGAAAAGAACCCTTTCTGTGTGCTTTCACAAAATTAATTTCCTATCCAGCACACAGTGAATTTCAGCCATTATGAATAAGATTTGACCACCTGAAGTGGTGAAGTCTAGTGTGCTAATCTGAGCTGAAAATGTGGCAAGAGCTTTAAAATATTGAAGAGGTGAAAAGAATCTATTCTTTTTTTTCTTCTTCTTTGTGCACTCAGATCTTTTGAGGGATGCATTACTTTCACTGTCTCTAAAGCTGTCTAGCACATCTCTTTGCTCTTCACATGCATTCTCACTTTTGACCAGTAATATTTGGCAATGTTTTAAAATGAAAAATGAAAATTACTTTCTGCCTTTTAATTTGTAAATTTCTAAGAGGCTTCCCAAAATTGCTAAGCTCTCCAGAAAGTCTGTATGTGGTGATACTGCAAAGCATGCAAAGTTTGCTCCTCTTAGATCCTTCTTCCATTTAACCATGTCCAATGAAGAAACCAAAATGTTCTTCTGATCTGTCAGTATCAAACAGCAATTTGAACACAGGAAAAACTGAAGCAGTTAAGACTTTTCCCTGTGACCTTACATTTCATCCAAAACAAACAAAAAACCCACACAGACTGTTGTTAATATTATCATACTTGAAGATGAACAGTCTTCTGTATGAACCACTTTTGCAATGCTACAGCTATGGAAGAAAAGGGAAAAAAAGGCAGCGTGCAGAAACAAAAAGCATGGTCAAAACAGTGCTTTTAACTGATCTAAGCTCTCCACCTAAACCAAGAATTCTGGACACTCAAGTTCCACAAATATATTACCACACTTGTAAGCGTTAGCAACCCCGTTGTTCCCTTCCTCCCTTCCTTACCTTACATGACATTCATAAAGTCCAGAATCTTCCAGCGTTGCAGGAATAAACCAAAGCAAGCCCTCTCGCTGATGGATCCTGGCGTCTCTCTCTGTGGTTACTGGTGTAGCACTACCATTTTTATACCACGTGAGATTGTAATCAGGATGAAGCATTGGCAGTGTAATTATTGGGCAACTGACAGCTGTAGGTTCTCCAACAAGCACAAAGTAATTACAAATAACACATTCTTCTATGAAAAAAAATAAGAAAAAAATTATCAATGCTTTTAATCTGAATACTTTCCATAAGCATACAGAATTTAAAAATAAACTTTGTGTAACAATTCACCATTAAAACCATCATGCAGCCTAGCAAACGGTTTTTTAAAACATTAGCCAAAAAAATACAAGAGAAAGGACAGATGGCACAAGAAGTCAGTACGTTACCAGTTTAGCACAAACAGAGCAGGCCATTTGACTATAAAGCAGATTTTTGAAGCTTCCAAACATTTGCATACACATGCAACACTGAATTCCTATGAACTGCAAAACTTATGACTGAACCGATTTTAAAAATCTTGCTGAATGACTGTAAAAATACAAAGGTAATTTATTCAATTTCAAAATAAAAAAGTCTTCAGTAATCTTTGCTGTCCCACCACCTTCCTATCACCGAATTTAAAGATTTCCAGATAGGTCCCTATGGAGATATTCAGACACATTCACATTAGACTGTTTATGCAAGAGCAGCAAGACAAGCATCATTAACTTATGTAGCCTTAAACTTCCCTGAAAAATTAGATCTACCACGAAAAATATTACTAATTAATTGTAAAGGAAACTAAGCCCTACTGCTTTAAGGTCTGGAGCTACAGCATGTCTCTTAAAGGTGGCATTCAACTGCTAATTTTGAGTGAAGGAAGCCAATCTCTTTGGAGTTTCTTAAAAGGAATCAGGGAGAGGCTAATCAAAGCCTCAGTACCCTATATTTACGTGACTAGATTTAAAAATATTTATGTCAATTTGTCCATTCCATCCCCAGCGCAATTTCAGTCCCAAAAGAGGCGTTCAGTATATCTTCAACATGATGAAGGAAAAACAAACGCCAATCCACTATTTGCTCTCAGTAACTCCTTCCTACTAAATACACACAATTCGTCTCTTGCAGATTTTCTTTTTTAAAATGGTAATTTTGACAATGTGTTTAACTTACCAGCACTGAACAACGGTATCAGTAGAATGAGATGACCAATGAGCAAAAATGTAGATGTCATCTTTTGCTGCAAAGAAGAATTTTTTTCCACTAGTGTGGTAAGAGTGTTCAAGCTGCACTGCCCTCTGCACCCTGCATTACTCCTTAAAAAAAAAAGTCAGAAGAAGCATTAGTCACCTCGGGGAGGGGAAAAAGGGTTTGATAATTTAACCCCTGCCTTTGAAGATTTCAATTACAGTAACTGTTGGCCTCCACAGAAGGCTGCTCAGTTTTCAGCTTTCTACTGGAATTTGTCCAAATTTCTACTGGAATAACTCTTGCATACAGTGTAATTTTCTTTTGCCAGCATAGTTAAGCCAAAGACACAAAAAAACCCCAACCTCTAGCATAGAAATGTTATGTTAGCACACAGAGATTTAAGCTGTACTGTGTCATTTAGAAACCAAGCTTGATTAAGCTACTCCTCTTTCCACATGTTTATGAGAGACACAATCACAAAGATGTACGAGGTTTTCATTCTTTGAACTGTTCTTGTACAGTTGAGGCAGCACCCCTTTTAAGAGCGGATAAACTTGTAGTTCTTTGCAGGAGAACAAGCACACTGTAACTCCAGTGTGATGTGGCACTTAAATTGGAGCCTAAAGTCAAACTTGTGTGGAAACCGCAGCTAATATGAATTGCTGTGGTCAGACACAAAACAAAGTGTTCAAGAGTTGTAGTTTCACTTCACACCTCAGGTCTTCTTTGCAGCTTTCTCTAACAAAGACATGACTGAACAGACACCCGCTGCCCTCATGGCCCGCAAGTGGCTTCCATGAAACCTCTAAATCTTAACCAAGTCCTGTTCCCCTCTCAGATGCACTTGCTTTTTCTTGGCAAGACATCATCAGAGCCCTTCCCAAGCCTTTCACTGTCAGACGGATGGCAAACACTTAACCCCTTCCCTTCTGACAGCTCCCTGTAGGTTGAGGTCTGCATTTAGTTGTCTTGCCTTTCCTCGGTTCCTGACCATTTTGCATGCTGCTCCCTTTCACTCTCAAGCAATTTGGCTTCCCACACAGCTGTCCACTGCAAAACATTCATTGCACAGATCCTAGTTCATATTTGCCTTCTACCCAGCTAGAAATGGCTGGAATAATAGATGGTATTCCCTGGGAAAAAAAAAAAAAACACATGGCCTTGACTTACTTTTATATCCAACGTAGTTCACTTCAGTGACAAATAAGCCACACCAGCTCCTTTTGAAGCATTTCATAAGCAGAAGTGTTGGGGTAGTGGGAAGGGACACACAGAGTAGAGTTCAACACTTTAATATAACAGCCTCCAAGTATATACTTCTTTTGGACGGTTTATCTGACAAAGCACTCATACCGTAGTCTTTATTTAGTTGCCTTGTATGTGGTTTTCCTGTAACTTGCCAGGGAGCTGATCATCATTCTTGGAGTTTCGGTTTACCTATAAAGAGTGGAAAGGGGGAGCAGAGAAGGGGAAAACAGGATTTTACAAAACACATCATTTGGACAAAATAAATGATAAGCTCAAAAACTTCACTTGTGCAGAGAGAATGGCAATTTCAGTGATCACACTGCCTACATACTTAGTTTGTGTTTCAGCACAAAGCTTACTGGGCTCAAAGGAAAAATGTATGCGAAGTCTTTCAAGAAATAAGGAGAAAAAAACCCCAACAACAACAAAACAAACCCCCACACTACCAACCAATTGTATTTGTGGTTCGAGCTACTAAAAAAGAGAAAGGTTTGATTTCCAAGTTAATATTTATCTTCCCATAGTTAAAATATAACTTACTGCTGTTCCTTCAAATTTCTAAAATTACCATCTTGAAAACCAAAATACAAAACATGCAGACGTAATTTAAGATACTGACATTCTGTTCTCTGCAGGATGTCTGTTTTCACAGAACTTGCCCTTTTACTTGCCTTAGGCACACTGCCAACTTTAAATGCCATAAGAACACATTTATAGACATATTGGGTCCCTAAGTGTGCATACCGCAGAATTAGCAAACTTGTCCTTCAGGAAGCTGTGCAAAACACATAACTGTATCTTTGTTTTCCAAATTTTCTGTCTCCAATTTTTAAAAGATTTTACTTGCAAATAATTTATAAATACACAGCATGACATTGTGTTGCAAAAGCCAACACAGTAAAAAAAGCACTCAAGACAGTAGCACAGAAAGCATCAATTGCGTATCAGCAAGTCATTGCTAATTTAACTGGCTTTCAGTATTGATCATTGTCTATGGGAACCCATCACAGCAATGGTGACCAATAGATCCTTTGCCTTTGAGGCACACATACCTAAGAACACAGAAGCTGTGGTTCAAAGGCAGCTCATTATCATCTCTGCAAACAACGTAACAGCATAGAGGTGTAGTGCCCCAATTTAGTGGCACACCGATATGAAAGAACAGCATTAACTTTTTAACTTTTGGATGGAGAACCAAACCCAGGTATGGCCACTTGCTCCAAAGTACAACCGTCAAGACAAGATTCAACCCACCGCAACAATTCATACAGCTCACACTTTGTTTCTTGTTCTGCCCATTAAGCTGCATACTAGGGTTAAATCACAACAGCAAAGCAAGACAAAATTTCTAACAGGCTGTACCTTGTTTCCAGTCTCACGCTTTCCTAAGGTCCCAACCTTCCTGTCTAATATGCTCAATAATGCAGCTGATCATTTTACAGGGGCAGGTTTGAATGCCAAGTCACACAGAATGATGCACAAGCACCCTCTAGAAGTGGATCTGGTTATCCACTGTGGTATTCTGACACTGAAGCGAAGACCACAAACTTTAGTCCTTAAATGCCTCCCTTCCAGACTCTGCTGCAAGTTGCAGAACTAAAGAAAAATGACACCTTTAAGGAAAACCCATTATCCAAGACATTCTGTTGAAGCTACGTCAAAATGAAGTCACAGAAATCAAAGGAGAATATTCACAAAGAAGCCTGCCATAGTTAAATCTTTACAAGCTAAATTCCAGTTCAACTTTGAGATGCAGTATTAATCGCTCAAAGTCTGAATCTGAACAAAGGTATTTGTTACAGGTACTGCCTCAACTTTCACCAAAGCACAGGAGGAGCAGAGAAAAAAAAACAAACAAACACACACACACACACAAAAAGAGATAGATACCCATAGCTGTACATCACTGGCCATCACTGGTTGATTCTAGTACACTGAAGTGCTACCTGTCTGCCCACTTCCCCCTCACGTCAAACTGGAGACAATGAGAGCATCCAAATAACCTTGAAAGGAGCGATCTTAATAGTATTCAAATCAATTGAAAACAGTACCTCCTTTCAGCATCAAGTGGAAGGAGCTCATTTCGCAGTCAGCACTTTGAAGACTTTTTCTATGTCATTTCAACTCCCGATACCTGTCAATATAAAGTAATGTGGGCTTTATTGTGGAACATTTCTTATTTAAGTCCAAAGTAAGTTATTACTTTTCCACTAACATTTTCAAAGTACAGTCAAGAAGCATTTAGAAGGACCATGAGGGCTCACGCAGCTAAAACCGTTATGTTACAAAAATACAGTGATGCAAAGTATTAAAAAATTCATATATTATGGGGTGGGGGAGAAGGAAATCGGTAATATTCTTTAAAAAAAAAAAGTAATGGGAATTTCTCATTAATTTAAAATACCTGAATTAAGGCTTCTGCATTATAAAACAATCTTTGTGCAAGTTTTGTGCCAGTTTCTCAGCTTTTACAGCACTCCAATTTCACAATCTATAGGAAAGGCGAGCAACTCCAACCTGCCTTTTGCGAACCCGAGCACATACAGACGGTCCGAGTCAAACAAGCGCCCAGCTGCCGAAATTTACGAAGAAGAAAACCAGAACACATCCAGCATTTCTCTCAAGCCCCTGGTGAAAACTCTCCAAGCTGCTGCTGGAAGCAAACTGGAGCCTTGATGCAAGCTCGGCAGTTTTCAACGAGAGAGCTCGCTCCCACCCACCGAGCTGTGGCTCCACGGGTTGTGACGGGGCTGTCACACCAGCTCCTCGCTAGGTTTGATACCGCTGCTTCTTGCGGGAGCCTCTCTCCCCCAAAGCCCCCCTCTTGTCGCCATACGAACAGTTAAAAAAAAAAAAAAAAAGCCCCTGTTTGATCGCAGTTATGCAATAAACAGCTTCTGTAGCGCTTTAAGGGGTCAAGAAGATTTACGCCAAGCTTTATCCTGCTTCCTGTTACAAGTACTTTAAAAAATGTGCTGGCCGCCGGCACTCACTGTAAGTCTTTGGTTTTTATACCGTATTTCCTACCTGGGTCTCGATAAAACGCGAACACGCAGCCAGGAAGCAGACACAAACATAAAATAAAATAAAATAAAATAAAATAAAATAAAATAAA
>VXAK01002949.1:219022-259968 GCA_013399435.1 Arenaria interpres | reverse complement strand
GGGGGCCGGTCCGCTGCCCGCTGGAGGCGGGTGTGGGCCCCGGAGGCTGCTTCGGTTGGGGCTGGATGGACCGGTGGCTCCCCACAGCCTCACCGCCCCCATCGGCCCCGAGGGCGTGCGAGGCCCCGGCGCAGGCGAGCTGGCCCCCATGGTGGCCTCCTTTGGGGCATCTGCCAGAAGTTTGAGCTAACGCAAAACCCTTCCCAGGCATCGACCCGCTTCCTTTAGCCGCCGCGCCTGGGCTTAGTTCCCCTTCAAGCTGCCATCCCAGGGCGGCTGAGGTGACTTTCGGAGCTGTGAGGGCTCCGTTTTTCCCTCAGGCTGCCCTCGGGGTGCAGAGCTGACAGGGCTGCTCTCAGAAGGGGTGAAAGCCCTGTGGCCAGCTTTGCCACAGTGCGGGGCTAATGCCCATTTGGCAGCCTGGTGGGAGCAGAGACCTTTCATGTCTTCAAATAACCACATTCAAATAACCCATTGCACCACCGAGCGTTCAGAACATGCCGAATGTATTGCCAGATACCAATACAGGTTAGGGATGGACCTGCTGGAAAGCACTTCGGAGGAAAAGGATCTGTGGGTCCTGGTGGATAGTAAACTATCCATGAGCCAGCAATGTGCCCCTGTCGCCAAGAGGGCCAATGGGATCCTGGGCTGCATAGGGAAGAGTGTGGCCCGTAGGTCAAGGGAGGTCATTCTTCCCCTCTACTCCGCACTGGTGAGGCCACAACTGGAATACTATGTCCAGTCCTGGGCTCCCCAGTTCAAGAGAGACAGGGAACTACTGGAGAGAGTCCAGTGTAGGGCAACAAAGATGATTAAGGGATTAGAGCATCTCCCTTATGAGGAAAGGCTGAGAGAGCTGGGGCTCTTTAGCCTGGAGGAGAGAAGGCTGAGGGGAGACCTTATTAATGCTTGTAAGTATCTAAAAGGCAGTTTGCAGGAGGATGGAGCCGGACTCCTTTCAGTGGTTCCCAGTGACAGGATGAGGGGCAATGGGCACAAGCTGGAACATAGGAGGTTCCACTCAGATATGAGGTGAGGGTGACAGAGCACGGGATCAGGCTGCCCAGGGAGGTCATGGAGTCCTCTTCTCTGGAGATCTTCAAGACCTGCCTGCATGCAATCCTGAGTGATGTGCTCTGGGCAATTCTGCTTTGTCAGGGGAGTTGGACTAGATGATCTCTAGAGGGTCCCTTCCAACTCCAACAATTCCGTGATTCCGTGATTCTGTAACTGTGCCTGCCCTGGAGATCAGTATAGCACCGGTGAACCCAGTCCTTGGCAAATTTGGCACACCACTCGTGAGTGCAAGGACTCTTGCTTCTGCCTGGTATTTACCAGGACAGCTGGGTGCCTGGTGCCATCATTCCCGTATTCCATCACCAGAAGTTGCTCAACCACTCTATTTGGAGCAGAGCTTTGTTTGCTTTCCATTGTTTAAGTGTTAACTTTTTGTCCGGTTTGGTCAGCTGTCACTTCCGCTGTGCCAAGTTTTCAGTTCAGACAATAGTTTCTTCCTTCAGGGTTTGCGTAGTAACTCTACATAGTTCTCATTCTGTACTTTGATGGTGAAATTAAACATGTTCAAACATAGAAATGCAAATTTCCCCAGACAGGGAGAAATTTCTCGGTCCATAGTTTTCAATTTAGTGCCTTTGCGTCCTTGAGTTTGCCTTCACCTCCTTCTTTTTGGTTCTCATAAGCTCACTTTTAGTCACTCCTCAAAGACGTGACTGTAGGGTACTCAGAGTGATTGCTTATCCCCATCTTTGCTTTTATTCGAGATCCACGTGCATTAAGTTTATTTACATTCCAGCTGAAGTAAATGTAATATGAATTATAAAAATGTAATGCAAGAAGCAGCTTCACCTTGGGATTTGAACAATTTCCAAACCAAAGTGAAGGGACTGTCAACTTGGTTAAGGGTTTGGAAAGGAAAAAAAAGCATGTCTTAACTTACTAAATGGTAGAGGAGATCCTCTGTTCCAGACTCGCAGAACCACTACTCTTTCCCAAGTGGGAAGCTCGGCCTTTTTTGGGTAGAAGGGCTAGTTTGCTGCCTTCTTGGTTTCATTAACACCAACTAGAGCAAAGAAGGGATTCTCATGCTGGCTTTCTTCCGTGGTGACAACAGCAGGATGAAGAGCTGGCTTGAGCCGTGGACCTCTCGGAGGGAAAAGCTGTGAAATGTTTACCAGCTTATCCAATGATATAAAGCGGGAGAAAACCCTTTATGAGCTGGATGGGTAAATTTCTATTCCTGTTGCTGGGTGTGATTACAAGCCTTTGCAAGCTCTCATGTCTATTTTAGCTGTGCAAAATGCTTTTCTCCTCTTTTGCCTTCACTGTTTTTGAATCAAGGCTGGTGTTAAGGTGACTGGCTAAATTGAGGGAACTTCATATGCCATAGCAATCTTAAGAACAAGGATATTAGAGTGCACTAAGTGTTCATCTGCCCAATGCTTTGTTCCACAATATCCAAGGGATAAAAGCAATGCTTCCAGTTAAACTGCACAAAGTTTGAAAGATGGTGACAGCGGGGGTCAGAGAAAGAAGTGTCTCCCAGTAGGTAGCAATGACCAGGAAATCTCTCCACCACGTAGCATGAGACCAGGGAGTGTGCCAGAAACCCAGCAGTCTCAAGGAAGAATAATACTTATATATTGGATGTACATAATACTTGATAAGTGTTGAAGATAAGACGGTCATTTGTAGAATCTGGCACACATCACTATTTCCATAATTCTGATATCTCATATCTGTCATGACCATACCTTTAAAGTAAAAACCCAAAGTACTCTCTGGCACTGATTTTAGGGAAACTAATCACTCTGAACCAAAAGTACACTTCCAAAAGAACGTACGCAAGTGTCAGCACTGCCAGATTGTGATTCAGGAGCCAAGTATGCATTTTTCACAGAGCAGAGGATGTTTCCTAGAGTTTCCTAACAGAGTTATGAAGGAATTGATCGTGAAACATCTAGTAAGACTTCCATTAGAGAGGAGTAATTTTGCAAATTTCTTGTTCCACCATAGAGCTGTTTTCCCGAGTGAGTTTTTACAACCCAAACAGTTTCCTCAATTACACAGTCAATTGTGTGAGTATACCTGGGCGCCGAGTTCACATGTAACTGGGAAAAGCCTGGCATTGCTTCCAGCTGCAGGGCTCCGAGGCGTGTTTCAGGGCTCAGACCTCTGGATTGATGCCAGGCTGCTGCTAGCAAAACTGGGTTGTTCAGAAATCAGTCAGCACCAGACAGAGGTTTGTGTCCTTCAGTATCCTGGAGTAACTGGCAAGGGTGAACTTCAGAGCAACACAGTAAGTATTCGGAGGCAGCCTGGTAATTCCACTGAAGTTCTCCATAGGGCTCTTTGGACTTGTAGTTTAATATTAAAACAGGAAGCACAAATTTATGCCAGGGAGTCTATTTATTCTGAGCTAAATCTTGCTACAGCTTGCTGCAGCACCAAAAGCTGTAGATATTTGAGAACACAACAGTTCTGAGTCTCTTACAGTCTAAACACATCTGTTTTAGCACAACAACAGAGCTTGTGCCCACCAAGATACTCATTGTAGAAAAATCTTAAATGCAGGGGTGGTTGATTTTCTGGTCAGCCTAGTCCAAAGTCTAAATCAAAACTGAGTAGCTACATATCCTACTAGATCCCTTCCCTCAATGCCCTCTTGTAAAAACCTCGCTGTTCTTGGAGAGGACAGGGTAGCAACTGAAACACAAAGACACAGAGATGACATTGCACTCATAATAGTGCTTTTAGTGGTACTGCTTCAAAGCTATGTCAGACTTGCTGTGTACACATGACACTAGCCTTAAACACGTTTTCATGTATTGAGACTTGTTCAGTCTCAGTGTCCAGGATTTACACACAAAGCAGAGGGAGTTTCTATTTGATCAGTTATATCCATCTGCACTTAAAGCAAATTTATACTGGCTAAAGCAACTGATCTCAAATTGACGTTTTAAGTAAGTGAAAAACCTGAACATACCACTTTTCACAATTGGAATCTCATTTAAAATAAAAATAGGTGTTTAATTTTTCTTTTTGAAAAAGCTAGCAGATCTTTCATCAGTTCTACGTTTTTCCATGTGCAGCTTAAGTGGAGGAGGTCTCTGCAGTTATGTGACTGCCACTGCAGGACTTAACCAGGAACGCATGCTAGGAGCACCTTTCTCCTCCTGTCCACCCAGAATTACTGAGGATTTCTTTATAGAAAACTCCTCTTCTGCCTTTTCTGTGACTCTTGTCTGTACCTCTGAAGAGCAATGCCAACAGTTGCTGGGGATTTTTTCCTTTTTGCCTTCAGCACACAGAAGTTCTATAGCCTTGTTCATTTCCAATGTGACTAAGCAGGTCCAAACCCCTGCTTTTGGGGCTTTACCACCTTACTTCTTAAGTAAATCAGTAGTGCTTGTCTTGCTGGCGTTACCTCGATAGCTCTGATTTGAACTGAAGCAGTTCTCAAGGCAGATCCCAGAATGGCTTCAAGGTTATTATTGGTCTCCTTAGGACTTCCTTGAGGTGGGGACAGTATTTTGGCACTAACAGACTCAAAGCAAGTGGCAACTCCACTCGCCTAGTAGGTGAATCATGGCAACAAAAATCAAGTTTCACAACTTGATATCTCAGCCCAACACACAGCCACCTCAAGATCTTATCCTGTCGTGTGGGTTAGAGCTCTTGGAGTCAGCAGAAGTGCAGCTGAAATGGCTGTAATTCATTTGTAGCGAGGTCTGTAAGATGGATGCAGCGGTTTATCCCCGATATATAGCTAGCGTGAGTTTAAAATGTCCTCATCTGTAATGATTATGATCTGTCTGCTGCTACCATGGAACTGCTCTTTAACTTCTGCTTTTGCAATTTGCTACGTACAATATGCACTCAGAAATTATGCTTGAATGTTGTGCAATAAAGGGCAACATGCTGGAAAGCAACCTGGAGCTGTGCATAAAGGAATCCTAGATTTAGCCTTCTCACCCAGCCAGAAAGGAACAATAAAATCTGGACAAACTATAAGGGCTGCATGTCTATAATCAGATTATCCAGTGCCTTGCTAGAATACCATTAAAATGACATGAACAGAAGCAACAAGTAAGATGGGGTAACAAAGTGGCCTGAGGAAACCCATACAAGAATATTCTTCAAATTGCTAGGAGAGCACAAATGAAAACAAAATGCAGATGATTACAGCAGAACCTGGAATATGGTGACTGAAAAAGAAAGAATCTTTAGGAGCAGCAACTTGCAGTGGATCGAGCTTTTAAAAATAATCCTCTGTCTCAGGAGACACTACGGTGTATTAGTGATTTCACCCTAGATTAGAAGGAAGAGTTAGTTGCCTTAGAAGCACGTAGAAATGACTGTACTACTTCTTTCTCCTACCACCTGTAAAAGCTGTAGCCTCAGAACAGCACAAGACATAGGAAACAAAATTCGGAGCTACTTTTGCCTGAGGTATGACAATCCTTGCAGCAAAAAAGCAAGAAAATCAAAGCAGCAGGTATGTGGAAAATAATGCTCATGATAAAATTAGATAATTAATTCTCTACATCAGTTAATTTCTCATGACTGGAGCATGAACCCTTTGCCTTTGGAGAGTAATTTACTGTCTTTTATAGGGTTGAGCTCTAACTGGCTGAACATAAATCACTGTGCTAAGTGGTGGCTCGCATCCTTCCAGAGGGAAGGCAGAATACTTTGATTAATATTTTGCCAAGCAGTCAGTGTCTGCTGTATGCATGTTTAGGGGACCTGTGCTGGCATTGTCACTAAGTTCTTGCAGAAGCTTTGATTTTCCTATTTTCTCGCCTTGTTTTCGCTAAGGTGTCATAACAAATAAGCAGTACTGCCATTGTTTGTAGTTTTTAATTGATTAGCCACCAGAAGCTTTGTGCACAAACTGAATAGGGAACCAGTGCTAGCCTGATTGCAAGGAAATCTTAAGAAAAACCCAAGTAATCTGGAGTGGTGAACACAGCTAGAATTGCAACATGCTCCCTCACTCAAAATTATGTTGTGCTCCCAAGCTACTTGGGGAAAATGGCTCATAAGTTATGTTTATTACGAGATTTCTCTTTCTTGATTAATAACACCTATCCACTGTTCTTTAGTACATGTTGTAAACTCCAAAATCCAGTTCTTGTCACAGTGACATTTGTTTGCAACAGCTGTGTACCCCCACCCTACCATAAACCTAGGTTGCAAAAAGAGGATCCAAAGTCAAATAGGAAGAACGATAGAGTCAGATTAGAAATAAGAAGTAGAAACTGGATTTTAGTTGTTTAATTAACAGTACACATGGAGGGAAATGAACAAAACCACTTTAAATAGAAGACTGCTGTGGCTGTGTCACGCCATAGCTTTTGCTCAGTGCCGGCATGTTAGCTCTAATTAAGATTAGGCCATCTTAAAAATGGACAGATTTAAAGCCTACAAGGCAGATTTTCATTGCTGTTCCCCCATATAAACAAAAAGCTCACCTGTGGCACAGCCCTCCCTGCGGCATCCCTGTCATTCATTGTAGCACATTTATCAGGACACACCTATCATCTCAGTAGGCTTTTAGTCATCAGCAGCATTCATAACACATAACGCTACCGAGATATTTTTGCTTCTGTCCTTTTCCTTCCACATGTCCTTCAAACACAAACATTAGCTCAGACTTCGTAAGATTAACCTTGCATTTCTCTCTCGTCTTACCCCGAAGCAACCGACTCATTGCGGCACAACAGCTTCTAAATCCTATCCTTGTCTTACAGCTCTCAGTGGAAACTAAAACAGCCTCCGGCTTTCCTGCTGCCAAGGTGTCAGTGTCCCCCTGCCACACTCCTCTCCTTAGGTTTTCCTTCTTCCCATTCCCCAGCCGTCCATGTCACATTCCTCCTTATAATAGAAAAGAAGGAAGACAGTTTCCCTCATGGGTTGCATTATGTTTTGAACAAATAGTTTCTTGTTGCTTCTAAAAGTACCTGCAGAAGCTTTTTCTGTTCTCTGCTGAAACTTTCCATTGCCTGAAGAGCTAGTGTTTTCCTCAACCAAAAGAAAGTAAACAGTTATGTGGAACACAGAAATAGTTCATGACATGGTTTTCTGTCAGTGGAACCTTTAAAAATGAGTTGGCAGATGCTGACAGTGGTGTTAAGCAATCCCAGCTCCCACTAGCATTATACTGTCTCCCTTGAAGACATTCATTCTGTGCTTTTTTAATTGCTATAAAACACAACTGGACAACAGCTATAAATGGACATTTTGGAGATGGGGGGGTGGGGAAGAGGGAGGGACACAAAAAAGAAGAAGAAAAAGGAAAGAACAGAACACACACCCCCCAGTATTGTTATTTTCAACAGCTACAGAGAGCTTTTCTACTGAATTTCATTAAAATTTCTTCATTTTTCCTCTTGGCAGTCACTCAAGGATTATCTTGTTACGGGAGCAGAGGAAAAAATACTGTGTGTATGCTTGTGCCCAGCCAGTCACCTCTGTTCCCATGGGCTTTGCTTAAATGTGCTAGCAACTGACCTGTGATGGGAAAGTTATGGTAAAATACTGCTGCTGTGTTCATTGAGTTATTGAGCTACGGATAGTATTTTGCCTGGACTTTGGTAATAAAAACCAGCTTTTCCCTCACAGTAAATACAGCTGTGGACAGCACAGTAAGTTGCTATGTTCCAAACCAAATGAAGTTCATTTTGAAATTCTTTGAATTCAAATGCTTTCCTTCTCTGGATTGCTATGTGCTCTTTTTGTCCTCTATCTTTTCTGTCAATTGCATGTGAATACCTGCAGAGATGGGTACTGTAGTGGGTACAGTCATGACCTCTGGGGTTTACCTGACCCACAGGTATGTAAAGATGGTGACTGTGGGGTTCTCAGCATTCTGCAGTACACAAGGACACAGAGGTCAGGACTTCTGAGAATTTATTTGGTACAAATTACTACAAAACTACTATTAGTAAAAAAAAATATAAAGATGAAGATGAAGATATGCTACAAGTCACTACAAAATTACCGCTATGAAAGCCAGTGTATATACACATTACAAGAGTAAAGCAAATATATGTATATTAAAAGTTATTGCAGAGTTCCAACTAGTGAAGCAAGTATATATTTATGAACCTTTACCTGTGTGCATGCCTATAAACACATTATGCGAGGTGTTACCAGTATGATACTCATGAAACAGCTCCCAAGACTGGGACTAATCAACAACAGAAGAAGTCTCACTTCAAAGATGACCCATGTCATGGAATATGAACTCAGCCAGGTGTCCCCAGCAAGGGTCCAGTCTGCCTGGGAGATCTTTGGCAGAGAACCTTGTTTTGGTTAGGTAGTAAGTTACTTTTTATACCTTTTTGTCATAAATATCTTTTTGGTAGATACATAAGTGGGTGTAGGATATCAGTTCCTGTAATAGTTGTTGCTGACTCCTGTTTTCATGGAAGGTCAGTTTGTTATCACAATGTTGTGGCTTTACCCTCACCGGCAACTCAGCCCCACACAGCCGCCCGCTCACTTCCCCCTAGGGGGATGGGAGAAAGAATCAGAAGGGTAAAAGTGAGAAAACTTGTGGGTTAAGATAAGTACAGTTTAACAGGTAAAGCAAAAGCCATGCATGCAAACAAAGCAAACCAAGGAATTCATTCCCAGCTTCCCATCGGCAGGCAGGTGTTCAGCCACCTCCAGGAAAGCAGGGCTCCGTCATGTGTAGTGGTTACTTGGGAAGACAAACACCATCACTCCGAATGTCGCCTCCGTTTCCTTCTTTCCCCAGGTTTTATTGCTGACCGTGACGTCATATGGCATGGAATATCCCTCTGCTCAGTTGGGATCAGCTGTCCCGGCTGTGCCTCCTCCCAGATTCTTGTGCAACTGCAGCTTACTTGCTGGCGTGGTGCTGGGGGAAATGGAAGAGGCCTTGGCTCTGAGCGAGCACTGCTCAGCAATAGCTAACACATCCCCATGTTATCAACACTGTTTTCAGCAGAAATCCAAGAAATGGCCCCATACTAGCTACTATGAAGAAAATGAGCTCTCTCCTAGGCAAAATCAGCACACATAGTTTCTTTGTCCTGCCCCCATCAGGGTTTCTTTGTCCTACCCGCTACTCTCCATCAAGGAGGTTTCAGCTGAGCTTATCAGGGGTTGAGCTTATCAGACAAGTCTTGGGACTCTGTCTAAGGAGATATCCTTCTTTGTCGGTATGTTTATCAGGTTACCTTTGTGGCGGCTGCAGTCAGGTAGGTCAGACTGTCAGAACTTCCATTCTGCTGTGTGGTAAAGTGAAGGAGAGAGAGGAGCAACAGAAGGGGAAAAGGTGTAAGAGACGGAGTGTGAGGGATGTCCCCACTCTGACTGAGTGAGCTGTACTTTGGTTCAGGCACCACCAACAGGTGGGGCTGCCTGAAGTCAGCCTCGCTCTGCAGACCTTGAGAACTGTGCTAGGTCGTATCTTCTCAAGGACTCAGAAGTCTAGGACGTGTCTTACCAGGAGCTGACAGTACCAGCCTGAGCTGGGGCTAGACAAAGCTGAAAACTGCCACAGCTGCACTCCTGCACATACACCAAATGGGGAGTTGACTCCTTGTAGTAGGTTGACTATGAGTCAATCACTTTCTGCTATAAATATCTGTAGCCCCAGCCCAGCCCAGCCCATTGAGCTCTCCTGTAGGCAGCACAGAGGTGATCTCCCTTTGAGCAGGAACCTCAAGGTTACTGCGAGAGTTTGAGAGATCCCTGACCTGGCATCTGATATCCATAATGAGGTAAGCGACATTTTATATTAGGCCTAGAAGTACATTGTATGCTAGCAATATTTATATATCCAACCATAGCTTAATTATTAGAAGTGTAGCAAGTAGTAGTTTGACCACCATCTAAATCATCATTTAAATCATTGTCAAATCATCATCAAATTATTTTCAAGTTATTGTTAAATCACTGTTTGATTACCATTCAATTATTGTTTAATAACCGTTTGATTGCCATTTGATTTTCATTCAAAATGGATTAATTATCATTTGATCATCCTTTAATCATTAATAACACCCTTTTAGTTAACTCCACAAGGATATCTTCTCTTAAAAACTCACCTACGACAAGGCAGCACTTAGTCTGCACCGGGGAGATTAAGACAGCTATAAAGCCTTTCTAGCAAGATGATTAGAAGATTTCTTTGCGTACCTCTAATACTCCATCATATGGCTCCATCCTCCAGATCAGCTTCAGTCTGTGGAGACTATAAGCATGTCAAGCATGATGTCTTGCACTGTTGGAGAGCATCATCCAGAGCACACAAGACCAAGCATGCACAGTACCTTCAGATGCTCCTAGGTAAACTTAAAATGACAGAATGACTGACAAATGAATTGAGAGAGTTTTCACAGCCTTTCCTGATAACTCTCTTTCAGAGGTTTGTAAATATACTCTTTTTGCTAATACACTTCCTAAGCATCGTTTGCAAACAACCAACAAATCCTTCAAATAATTTGACTTTTCTCCACTGCAGGTGAAGCTTTTATCATGAGATGTCAAACACGATAGAGGGGGATAGTGTCAAAAGGCTGTCGCCAGTCTTCCCGCCTCCCAGCGTTCTACCAGAGGAAACAGATTCCTCTGAAACACTCAGACCTTTCTGCTGCAAAATGTAGAACTTAAGTCAACACTGTAGAAAGTAACATCTAGAGATTCAAGTGCTGGACTCTCTTTAATTATACAGCTTTCTGGTTCTGGTGCCCCTTGACCTTTTAACTGTTATATGTATTATTTATGACCATCATTTTTGTAATACTACATCCCATGCATGTCTTGTCCCATTATGCAAAGCAATGGGCAAACAGCTGTGATGTACACCTTTGCCCAAAAGAGCATGGAAGACAGGTAAAATTAAAGGATGTTACCAAGAAATTTGTATATGGGAGGACAAAGATGGCAATAACAGTAAGTGAGGACTGTCTCTATGGTCTTCCAAGGGACACAATGCAGTTTGTTCCAAGCCCCCTGTTCTGAGATGTTTATGTTTTGATAATTTTAATTCCATAGAAAGAATTACTGTCTCAACCTTTGTCTTGGACCTTTGAAGCTTGTCAGATCAGCCAGATTTGTATAAAGAGGAAAATTTGAGCAGAACCTGCATGGACAGTCAGAGACAGCCTTTTGAAAAAATGGTCCTGAGTGAATGGCGAGAAGAGAGTTTCTATCAGCAGGGAGAGAGGGAGTAAGGAGTGGAAAAAAGAAGGATGGGCCAGATTTCTGGGGCCACATCAAGAAGAAAGATTAAGAAAAGTGAAGTGAAATATCATGACAAGGTATAGCAAGAAGAGTTTCGTCATCATCCCCTGAAACAGAACAACCAAGAGTTTTAAGAACAAGTTTTTGAGAAATGTTTGAACTGGAATCCTAATTTGAATTCGTCATTCAATTCTGCTGCTGTGGCAGGGCGGTCGAGCAGAACGAACAGCAGCCACAGCTCTGACTCAGAGGTTAACCACTGTTTCACAAGTGAGTGTAGCTGGAGAGTGAGAAACGTGTCACTGAGCTTTGGTATTCT
Source organism: Arenaria interpres (assembly GCA_013399435.1). Taxonomy (NCBI): domain Eukaryota; kingdom Metazoa; phylum Chordata; class Aves; order Charadriiformes; family Scolopacidae; genus Arenaria; species Arenaria interpres. Next base: position 248,405 of record VXAK01002949.1, on the reverse strand, counting down.
TTCCGTTTCTTGTTCACTTCGACTGAGCTCTCTGGATTTGGGGTCAGGGCATTACCAGTTTGTCTACACGAAGTATCAAAAAGCTGTTAAATTTAAATCAGGGGGACTGAGTGGGAGCAAATATTGTTTGAGTGAGCCTGACTGTATTTACAGGATCCAAAGCAACTTAAATGAGATCTTCATTGGTGTGGGTTTTTGTCTTTTCTTTTGCAAAGAAATTTTTGCGACAGGATGTAAGCTCATAACCTCCAGTCAACTAGTTGCTTGCTTTCATTCAACAATAATTGCTCTCTTTTACTGCTATGATGAAGTCGACTTTTGCTGATTTAACTCTTTTTGTAATTAATTCAGAGCCAACTCATTCACTGTTGCTCACAGCAGCCTTGATTTGTCTCCAGCTCAAAGCAACCAGAATGAGATGAGGAAGGTCCAGGCCTGTGAAACTGAGCGATATAACCAGTTTTGGAGAACAACAGAAGAGAATGCGCAAACCACTTCAAGGCTTTCTCCTTTGGGGCCTTCTGTAAAACTGGTGCTAAATCACTGCCTGAGAGAGTGTTAGCTTAAGTCATCCACTTTAGTGGATAACCAGAATGTTTGATACAGGGCGAGGCAGAAAATCTAGATTAGGGAATGGTAACACACTGGTAGTTTGAGCTGATGGTAGTGTATCCTGTTTAAACTGGTAATATAAACCTTTCATGAGTGCCAAGCATGGAGTTTGAAAGTGGATTAAAATGAACAAAGCAGCTGTGCTTTTTAAATACTTGTTTGGTGTGCATGAAGAAGTTCAACTTCCTGTAACGGCTCATTCTCTCATACACCTCATTTGGCCCCTCTGGGCCTCTGGCCACTCTTTGGACAGATGGGAAGGTAATACCTTGGGAAGCAGCATCACTTCCATCCCTGGAGCAAATGGAGAAGCAGTTCTGAGATCTGAACTCTCTCAGTCTCCCTTACGTCGCCAGGTGATGAGCGAACTTCGCATCCTTCCGATTTCTATTCCTTGCTCTTCAGTAGAAGCTTGAAGGAGGGAAGAGGAGCCAGACCACCACAGCACTATTGCTTTCTTATTCTTTTTTCTTAAACAGGACGTGCCAAGGGTGAAAATTCACATTACATGCAGACAAGTTGGAAACAATAATTTTTGTTCATATGATTCAACAGTAAGCACTCTCTTTATTTCCCCGCCCTTCATTTGTGCAATGTTTGTGCTGTGTTAATCAGCAGCGTTGCACGGAACAGTTTCAGAATGACAGCATACTTGGGAGAAGGAGCAAATAAGGCAAAGGATACAAGGGAAAGGACAGAGCTAAAGGAAAGAGGCCAAACCTTTACTTTAGATAAGCTGTCTCCAACATAGTTCTCATTGTAGAGCAGACCTTGTCTCCGTTTTTAGAAAGTTAAGTGCACAGGTGCAACAACTTGCAAAACTGGTATTTTCCCTTGTTGCACTTAACAGAAACTTCTCAAAGCTTGTTTTGCTTTCTTCAAGAGCAGCTTTTCAAGGACATGTTTCGGTTTACTGAAAAACATTACAAATCTGACACATACTTTTATGTCGGCTGGATGAGGTTGCTTATGGATGCTCAAACACAACTGGTGGGGATGGGAAGGAGAATGGTTAGCAGGCTGTGCCCCACTCAGAAGAGGTCTCCTGCCCCTCCAGGGGATTCTGTGCCTGGTAAGTTCCTCCTCTGGACTGCCCCATTACCTTTGCTGTAGGTACCAGCCAGCCATTAACCTCAGAGATACGGTCACTAGAAAAGCCAGAGTAGAGAAGAGAAAAGAAAAAGCATAAGAAAAGCAGAGCGGCCTTGATGAACTGCTCTGAAGGAGCTACAGTTTTGGGCAGCTTTCAGAGGCGCCCTAAGATGTAGGAGAAAATAGCCAGTGGCCCCAACTGGCCTTGGACAGAGCAGTCGCAGGCTGTGTCCTCATCTTCCTTGCACTGGGGTATCTACAGCAATTAGAACCCAGAATTTTCTAGGTTTTCTGGACTGGCATCAATGACTTATGAAGAGGATGTTGCAATAAGGTGGCACTTCCTCTCTTGTGGCACGGAAACCAAGCTCCCGGAGCATAGACAGAATTCAGATAAATCATCCTAAAAGAAAAATATTCAAAGGCCTCAGATGGTAACTGTTGGCAAATATGAGCATGTGTGAGATGAAATATGAAATCATTTATACATTGGCCAAATCCACATAGCACTTCACAGAAATTCAAGCTACACGTCCCTGAAGAAGACTGTGTTTCTGTTCCTGACTTTAAAGCATGTAGACAGAGTTTTTTTCTTCTTTAACCTCATTTTAGAAATTTCTTAATAGATGTGGGTGGTTTTCCTTTTTTTAAAAACAAGTTTAGATGACTATGGAGCATACAAAATCTCCATACAAAGGGATAATTTTAAAAATATTAAAAAGACCTCACTGAGAAACTTACGGAACTTCTATCAACCCCATCCATGATACTACCTATTAATTGCTATTGCTATTGTAATTCCCTTTCTGAAGTCTAATGCCAGCCAGTTATAACAGCTTGACATAAAACTGGCCAAAACGTGCTCTATTTACAAATCAGTTGCATATGAAAGATTGATGGAGTTTTCCGTATGTTTTCATTGCAATAGCTACTTGAAAGCGGTCCTTGAAAAGCATTCTTAGGAAGCCTGCAGTGAAGTAAGCTAGATAGCAATTCTTCTGTTGCTCAAAACCCAGATGTTTCATCCTGATAAGGCAGTCAGTTGAAGGAGTTTCCCACAGCGCTTTTGGGAACCTGCCCTTCTTGCAATATTGAAGTGGTCACTAGCTTTGTTCAGTAATAATGCTTCTCAAAAGAGATTGATTAGACTGAAAACATGGTTTTATTTGTTAGAAATATTTTTCTGAAAACCTAGAAAAAAGCAAACTCCAGGGAAAATAGTTCTTCACTGTAACTATAAGAGTAATTTTGCATGGAGGTCACTAGAACACCCTTTGAATTTCTCATTCAAGAAGTTTTCAGCCACAAGTGGAGTTACACAAAGACAATAATGTCTACTACATCAAATATAGGGCATAGTAGCAATCAGTGCAGTACTACAGCAGCTTAGACTGCAACTGGAACATTACTCAAAGGGTACTAGCACACTGTGCTTATTCTTCTGTGGTTTGCCAGGCTTCCTGCCTCTCTGTGTAACACTCAATAAAAGAAGAACTGTAATAGTCACAAAGAATAAAAGTAGCACCAGCACTTGCAGATGTTGCAACTTTGTTTTCTATTGAAGAGGTGATATAATTTTAGAAATATTTTTTATTCCACATTTTCAGATATTTGATAATATTTGGCAGTCTGAGTCAAACAGGATGCTAATTCCCTGGTTGTCTGTAATAGATACATGTTAGTTCATATCTATGCTCAACTCCGGGTCCACATGTGCAGTATGAAAGTGACCCATGCGAGGACTAGCATCTGGGACCCATGCGCAAATGCTCCTTTTCAGTCCTGAAGTCATATTTCTTGAGCATCTCCCATTATGAAGAGATGGAAACCACCTGTAGTTCCTGAGTTTCATGCATCTCACCTTTCCTAGGCCTTTTCTAGTTTTTATTCGTTAGTTGATAATAAGTCTCTTGATGCTAGGATACCTGAAATATGTAAGTTTTACTGGCAGATTTATGGTGTGCCCTTCTTTTCTTTGTCAGTGTTGTCAGCAGCTATAAAGAGCAAAAATTGCATTCAGCACACAGTGCTGTCCTGACTGAATTTCTAGTGTAAACTCGCTATGTTAAAAGAACTTGACTGCAAAGTCAGCACTGGGGAAAAAAATGGTAAACACTGAAAAGAAATCCATATAGAAACAAAGAATTTCTGAGCTGGGCTTGAACAGAAGACAAGAAACAAGGCGTGGGGATGCTCACTGAATTACCAGGGTGAAAAAAATGTTCTGACTACATGACCATTAAAAGGGAGAACCTTTTTTCTTGACAATAGAGCCAAAGACTTCCTAAAAGGTACAATAGTGACTAAACAATTATAATGCATGTAAAAGGAAGGAAATGTTAAGACCGTGTAAGCAACTTTAAGCAAGAAATAATTTTGCATCGTTCATTTTGCAATCTTGATAATATTCTGAGAATGAAAGGAATGCCCAGCTAGACCGCACCAAAATGCCTCATCTAGCCCAGCACTCTGTCTCCAGCAATGGCTGTTGGAGATGCTATTAAAAGACATCCTGTAAATGTGGCCACTAACTACGGTCCCTTCCTCTTATATAACCTCGCATCCAGGGTTGCTGGGAGCTGTTGACTAATGCTGTCTCTCTTCCTACCCATCTTTTCCCTTCCTCCTGCCTTGCACATGGGTGTTGCCCCTCTCCTGGGAGTATCCCAATCCCAGCAGCATGGCAAATGGGTGGGATGGTAGCACCCCTGCCCACTTTCCTCTGCTGGGCTTCGTGGCAGCTCTAGGGTTCTCTCTTGATGCAGGAAGGAGGGTTGGCAAAAGAAGGCCCCAGATACATCACCGCCAGTGGCCCTTCACACCCAGGTGTCCCCTCCCTCTGTTGTGCTCTCCAGGTAATGGGGTCAGCATGAGCAGGCCATGTCAGCTGAAACTGCCTGCAGGGGAAAGCAGGGCTACAAAGGACTCCCTAAAGTGAAGGCAAGCTGCTCACGAGAGCAGACGCCTCCCTCCCTTCACATTTCCTCTTCATGTCTTGCAGCCCAGGATCCCTAAGCTGAGACCACTACCCAGACCCTGTCAGGCAGTGCAATCCCATCTTTGGGGCAAACATAAGTTACAGGCCCAGGCCCTCTCTGATGGGAAAGGCCTCCTCGACACATCTGAGGGGATCCTCACCATGACCCACAAGAGAGTCCAGCAGCCAGAACTAGCCATGGGGGTAACACTCAGGCAAGGAGGCAATGCCACTGAGGAATGAGAGGGCACATTGATGTGTTTCCCCAAGAGTGTCTAGACAATTAGTATAATTCCCTTTTGAACCTGCTGATACTGTCTGACTCCACAACCACCTGTAGCAACCGTTTCCAGAAGGTCGGTACTGGATGTGCAATCTGCTGTCTTTTTTTAAAACAAGTGCCGGTTGAAATGACAATCCTCTAATCTTAGCACCATAAGATTTGGTGAATAAAAGTTCTACATTCGTCTTACTCATTGCCTTCAAAATTTTTTAATCCCCAACAATATCTTTCTTCTTCCCTACCAGGTACCTTCTCTGTAAACTGAAAAGTTTCAATATTTGGTCTCCCTACATGGGACAGATGCATCATCCCCTTAATCATCATATTGTGTAGTGCACATGTATCTTGAAGTAAGGGTATCATACCATACTCAATTTTTCAAACTCTGCACAGATGCCCCAAGGTTATATATATTGACAAAATGATGATTCCTGTTTTATTCTCAATCCATTTAGCTAGGTCTTCTGGTTTCTACTGCACATTGTGATGAATTCTTCAGAAAACTGTCAATGATTAGTCCAGGATTTCTTCCTTGAGCCGTTCTATGTTCAGAGTCGTGTAGGCATGGGCTACATTATCTTTATCTATATGTATTACCTTACATTTATCTACATTGAGATTCACCTTTTTATCTGCTTTCTCAGTCTTATAAGATGCACCTGGAGTTTCTTGTCAGTCTCTGTTTTTTTTGACATCTAACCCCAGTCGTATTCTCCTTTCATATGTAGTCTCATTTCCTCCTGCTCCTTGAAAACAGGTGCCTTCAGTCTCCCTGCCATTTCCCTGTTTCTGGAGGCTCCCACAGTACAGGTCTCCATGAGCTCCTCCCTAGTGACTGTCATTCCCAGTGTCTCCACTGACCTCCTTCAAGCAACATCTTCACCACACCCTCCCTGTGCTCCCACCAGTTCCCGGTTTCCTCTTATCTAATTCTTACACCCATTTCTACGTCTCCCGCTCCCTGTATATATATCTCTTGTCAAACTCTCCCTACGGTTTTTCTTTCTTCCTACAAAAGTGGCTAATACCAGTCTCCCTGTCTAGACAACATCCAGCTCTTCCAAGAAATTATTCTCTTTTATAGGTTCTCTTTCCTACCCACTTTATCTACTTTCTGTTACTCCTTCAAGCTACTTACCAGACTTGCTCCTAATCTAACTTTAACAGGAGTTAGTTCACTTCTCAGTCTTATGCTCCATGTCCAACCTGCCTCAGATCTCCCACTCCCCGGGCACGTCCCCTGACCTTTTCTCTGAGATGCATCACCTATGTCCTTTCCCTCTGGCCCAGGTATAGTCCCCTGGGCATTCATGCAGATTGATTCCTGCTGCCTGCTTACCAGCTGCAGGGTGGGCAGGTGGGCACAGACTACCACGGAGAGACAGGTTTCCCTCTCTCGGTAGTAGTGTCTAAATTCATTGTAGGGTAGTAGAGCAAATACAGGGAATTTCCAATTTTCTTCCTAGACTGGAGGGTCCTATTGCTCCACAGACTTGTTGCTGATCAGATGATCAGCACTAACAGCAGCAAAGCAATGGAGCGTGTCCAATAAGGCTGAAATCTTCACTTGTAGGTTGCTAAACTTCAGAAGACTCTCTTTAACAGTGTATTGTGTAATTTTCCATTTTCTATAAAAGCAGGAATTTGACATTTAACATTTGACTTCATCTCACTGTATTTCTCAAATATATTTTGTAAACAAGCTATCAACTGAACGTTGTATGGTATTTTAGATACAAAGTTCTAAATTTCTCATGATGATGAAAACAAGTGGGGTTGGATTAAACAAATTACAGAAGGAAATGGGAAGCTAAACCCCATGTAAAAGACAAGAGGGGGAAAGGAGCAGCGAAGAGTTGAGGATACTAGTGTAGAAATGCTGTGTGTGTGGCTTGATCAGAGAAGCGAAATAAATCACAGAAAAGAAATAAGCAAGAATAGACAGAAACAAAAAATTGTCTAAAGAAGTTACAGAAAAAAGTATAATTGTAAAAAAAAAAACAAAACCACCAAACCAAACCCAAACATTCATATAAAGTAGCAGCTGAACATATAAAAGAAGAAAAAAAGATAATTTTACTTTAAGATGATAAAAATAAAAGGGGAAATGACTGGATTAAAGAGGAGAAAAACAGAACAGAAGAAAGGTGATGGATATAAAAGGAACATTAACGGTTCTGGAGTGTTTCAAAGTATTGCCGTAAAGTACACAAGCTGTAACTTTCTGAGAAGCCACCAAAAGCCATGCTTGAAGAGGAAGTGAAGCATGTGCCTTTGTGGTTAGCTGACCCAATTAGTGATGGAAATTGACCTGATTTAGTAAGCAGGAGATATGCTTTTATAAATCACTGTCTTAAATATAATCAGTATTTTACACATTTTAATGACATAGCTGTGCTTGGATGTGCTTTCTACTGAAGACGGCTTGTTGAGGCATTTTTGTTCTATGCAGTGCTAAGCAAGCCTGTAGTTTTGAATAAGTCCTTACTTCACAAATTCTTCACTAAAAATAATAGACTGTGCTTTCATTCAGTGAAACACTTTGTGAAGTCCTTTGATTCAGTGCTCATTTTGAGTAGGTCGGCCTTAGATAACAGTTGAGCCAATTTCAAATCCAGATGTTTTCTTACCTTAATTTTAAAAGAAATAGCTGTGAAAAATGGCATCACTTAGTCTGAACCCAGGAGAGCAAAAGTCCACTCAAAAAGATTCAAAAACTCTTCCTTTGTATACTGGTGAACATAAGGTCAAAGTTCCATTCTTTAAAGATTAACTATGATGATCATTTTAATCTAGAATTTTCTTCCAAAATTACAGCAAACCACATTAGACAATACCTTTAGTTATTTTGTTATTTAGTTACATGAGATCATTTTGGTACAATATAAAATCCAGCTGTTCAACAAGGAAGGATTTTGTCCAGGCTATAATAGGCACTATTTAAATCATGCAGTGACATTGCCAGTACTCAAGTGGTTTTGGCTAAACCTTGAAATGTGTGCCTGAAGTATCTGTCATCATCCCATCATTTATGCATCCTTTTTCTTTCCCACCTTATCTGTGTCCTCTCCTTTTCATGTCTTAGGGTTTATTAACCCCTGCATAACTTATAATTTAGAAATACTTATAGATCCCTTAGAAGTTGGAAATTGTCATTTTCACAGTATGAGCGTATCAAATTATGAGCAGCTAAGATTGTTTTGAAGTTTCTTGAGAAACTTCATGGTGTTGGCTCTACCTCTTTGCATTTCTCTTCCTCATTTCCAGGCAGTTGGAAAAATATATAACAATAAAGGGATGTACAGGAGATTTCTGTTTTATCTTCTTGTTTCATATGTGGCAGGGAAAAAGAGAAGATGCTGCCAAACTGTCTTCCTCTGTTTTCAAGTTCTGCATATTTTTAGATTTGAACAATAGCATTTGACTTGAGAGCAATTCCCTTGCTGAAGAAGTTGCCAGTGTGCCTAAGTATTTCCCAATTCTCACAAGATTCACATCCCTTACAGGTATTTCTTTAATCTTCTTACAGCTTCAAAATTGGGAAGGTGGCTCAGCACTCCTTGTCCCCTCATGCTCCACAGTTCTGCTTCAACGAGGGGGCCTGGAGGTGCCCCCAGGTTGCCAGGTGAGTGGCACTCCCAGGCATGTCTTTGCTCTTTGGTGCCACAGCCTCCATCAGGGTGTGCATCAGCTCATCCTTCCCCATAACCTGCTTCAGCCTTCTGAGAGAAGCAGGGGCCACCTACAAAATACCACATCTAATTGCTGAGAATATTTACACCTCCGAGCAGCTATGTGTAAGAAGCTGAGTAAAAATCTCTGCTGTGCCTTGATAGCCCAATACTGGCAAAGCTGACCACACCTAGACTGGCTAATAAGGTCATCGTGTCCTTTATGAAGACTACAAAGGATGAACTTACTGTAAATGAGAGAGATGTTTATGTTGTTCCAGGTGGATGCCAGTGTAATTAATGGTGTGGAGTTTGAGGGTGGGTCTACATTAGCAGCGTAGCACAGCACAAATTCATTTTAGATGCAAAAACTTTTCTGGATCCCTACTTGGGAGTTACAGCCTTATCCAACTGAAGGAGTATTTTGTTGCAGGCTTCAAAGCTACATTTCTTGTCTTTTGCCATGTTATTACCCTGCCCCTTTGTCTTTTCTGCCATAAGAAAATTCAGCTTTCACAACAAAATTGAAAACTACTCCATAGACCTGCCTCCCTGTGACCGTTTACTCAACTCCTGCTCAGATTTTGGCTAACAGACAGCTCATGCTGAGGCCTGATGTATGCTGGGAGCAGTGCCGCTAGGTCAAAGCAAGGACAAAACATTTAGGCAGGACCTGGTGGCCAGTAAGGGCTAAAGGTCATTATACAGCCACTGTCACCTGCAGCTTGCTGTCTCCTGCAGCCGTCATCCTTGCATATAATCATCTGGCAGTTTCTTCAGTATCCAAGAACTCATGGAAGCTATATAGACCAAACTTCCAAGCTGGAGTGTATGAATACGTCAGCTCACCCCAAAAAAGGTTTTGAAGCAGATCCAACAGCAGCTGGACTGCTGAAGTTTTCATGCTTTCCGGTGTGATACAGGGTTTGTCTGCACCATTGTGGAGGAGAAACGATGACCACTCTCACCATCAGCTGAATAACTGCTTTGCTCATAGGTGCATGAGTTATGAGTTATGAATTTGAGAACTTGTGAGTTAGAAACATCATGAATTAAGTGGTGAATTAGTGAATTCACATGGTAGACTGTTCAGCACAAAGGGGAATGAGGCTTTGTTGGGTTTGTTTCTTTCCTTTCTTAATGCTCATAAAATAAAGTTTAGTTTACAGACTATGTTGTCCTGTAAATTTGAGAGATCCAGATGGACCGTCACAATCCCCAGTTATCTTAGCACCAATAAATGAGTGGGCCAGAGAACAGGTTGTCTGAGGTCTCTCTCCAAGTGGCTAAACTAAACTCTAAAGGGTGTCCTCAAAAGGGTGTCCTGAGCTTCACTTCTGGCTGGGAAAACTCTTGAGCCTGGGCTAGTCCCTGTACCACAGCAGGTATTTCCTGGCAGAGTGATAGTGGGCACAAGCCAGAAGTGTGCCAGGGAGTGTACAGGTAGAAGAAACAGTCGTGGGACAGCATTTGTGCCTCTGACGTGAACTACTTTCATTCATGAGCACATAGGTAGGCTCCCTATCTCAAAGGGGATTTCTGAACACCACCAGATGATCTTTCAAACAAAGGCTTTTACCTGAAATTCCCCCATATACAACAGAATGCAAAATAAAGAGCAGTAGGCGTGTACTGAATCTTTAAGATGTTTCTGGTTGTCTTTTTGAAGTTTGTTGATGTCAACAGGACTTCTAAGGCTGATAACCCATAGCAGCTGAAGCTACGGCCATGCACGTGTTGCTACGAGCAGCAATTACACTCTGTGTTGCACCAGTAGAGAAAATAAGAAACAGAAAAATGCAGTAAGAAACACGAACCAAAATAATAACCCCCGTGTGTTTCTTGCAGGCTGGTAATGAACCAGGAGTCAGGTCACACTGCAGCCTGTTTAAAAATGGAGCAGGAAGGGAGTAATTTGTTTTAACCTGAAAAATGTCAGGAAGTGATAAAACTCCTGATGTCCTCCTCATCCCCTGCCAAGAGCTTTGTACATTTTAAACAAGCACACAGCATGAAAAAGACTTAGTGGCTTGTACTACTTCAGCAGGAGGAATTTAGAGAAAAATCATTATCAGTTCAGTTCTGAGCAATTACACCAGATACTTCTGCTTTGCACGTGACATAATCTAATTCCCAAGTAAGCTGATTTCTTCCTTATGAAAACTGGGGGAAGAGGAAGAACCAAACAAAAAAACACACAAAAAAAATCACACAAAAAACCCAACCATAAACCAAAGCAAAACCAACGAACCCCTTTCCAAAAGTGATGGAAGAGAACACTAGTCTGATATTTTAATAGATTTTAATGACATGCGATGTATAAAGATGCTTCTGCAATATCCAAACTTTAATTTGGCATGCACGTACAGCAGAAATAACAAGTCTAAATCTGTAATGGAGGCACTCAAGACACTATATCTTGGCTGACCTTGATTTCCCCAGTTAAATGCTGAAACAGCTGTCTGGAATGAGTCACTGAACTGACTTGAGTTACTGCTTAAGATCAGCAAGATAAATGAAAGGTGGAGAAAATTGAGTCATCTTAATGGAGGAATAGTCTGGAAATTAAATCAGAAATAATAATTTATGGTGATCTTTTTTTACTTCACTGATTAAAACGCATGCAGAAGTAATAATGAAATCCTGTACAGTAACCATGTGAGCCATAGGACTATATTGTGTAAGTGATAGCATCATCTCATGTGAAATAACATCTGCTTTTACTTGCATCCCTGTACATAGCTATGAATTTCAAGATTTCTTCTTTTTAAATTTATTTCTACATTTTGAAAATAAACTTGTATTGACACAGAGCTAATACAAATTACAATATAAATGAACAAATTATAAATTATAATATGGATTTTTGTATATACAGGACAAGCTCATGGACCATTCGCTTATTATTTTTCTTGTTAAGTCTAACAATTTGAAGACATTTGGCACAATAAGCTTTTTTTAAAAAAAATCTTGGAATGATCAGTGTCCTGTTGATCAGAATCAGAGCCTAATCCTTGTAAAACGGCTTATTGACTAACCTCATAAATTTTTCTACATTTTTACATTGGTTTTGCCTCTCAGCCTTTTTATTTGAGATTTATGTGATACACCATACTTGAAATCTGACTTCAGTTCCAATACATTGCCTGCAGTGCACCGCATTCAGGTTTGTTGACTATTCATCTAAAAACATCTTTATCTTACTTTTAGAAAGGAATATAACAGGAATACTATACAAGAAGGTTTAAAGTTAAATTACTGGTACTTCCAAGAGGAATTGTCAGGTGTGACCAGTGCTTAAGCCTCCCAGAATGCAGAGTGTATGGTTTCTATCTGCTTTTGTTTTAAAATCAGACAAAAATGATAGCTTGGGACCTTTCTTGCCTAGAAAAGTCCTTTTGGAAAGGGTTCAGGCATCTCCAGGTGTGCACTGTGTGCAATATGTGTAATAACTCTACAAAGCCCGAGCTTAGACTGAGTTCAAAGTGCTTGTAAGATGCAAGAAAAATGTCTGCATCTCCTCAATATCCAGCACCCTCCCGAGAGCCCTCAGCCAGGCACAAGAGCAAACTCAGCTACCTCAGTAGCATGGCCAAACTCCCCTGCGTTAAGTGCAGCAGTTCTGTGTAAGTCTTTACCAGCTGAGCCAGAAATGTCATTTTCCCAAGAACAAAACTATTCCAAAACTATTCCAGCGTTCCTCAAAGACTCTGAGTTCCAGTCCATCAGTTGATTTGAACATTGCAAAGTAAACTGTCTCTCTCTAATTAGATGTATTTTTAACAAAAGCTTATAATACATAAACAGAAGCTATAGGAATAATACAGGTTATAATGTATAGCTTATGTATTGAACTGTATATTTAAATACAGCCTAAGAAAGATTTACAGGGAAAAAAAACACATCAGATAATTTTAAGCACTTTTTTCATTTTAACATCTGCCCCATTTATTCCATTTCCTGTGACACTGTGTTTCAAACTTATTTAGGAGTTTCCTTGCTAAAGGTTAAAAATAACTTAAGGTGACAAGCAGACTCCCTTTGATTACGCAGGGGAGAGAGAGGCTCTGAAAGAACATGGGCAGGCAGGCAGCCTTCTGGCATTTGGAAGAAAACAGTAATCTCAAGAAGTGGAAGTACAGAATGTACAGTCACTTCAGGACTTGCAGAGCTTGCATCTTCACCCCCACGCCTGTGAATCCAGGTGAACTGAATTTCACTGAATTTCACTGAATTTTTTAGAGTTGGAAGGGACCATAGAGATCATCTAGTCCAACTCCCCTGCCAAAACAGGACTACCCAGAGTGTGTCAGAGCATGCCACCCAGGACTGCATCCAGGCAGGTCTTGAAAATCTCCGAAGAAGGGGACTCCACAACCTCCCTGGGCAGCCTGTTCCAGGGCTCTGTCACCCTCACCGTGAAAAAGTTTTTCCTCATATTCGAGTGGAACCGTTTATGTTCCAACTTATGCCCATTGCCCCTTGTCCTCTCACTGGCAACCACTGAAAAGAGTCTGGTTCCCTCCTCCTTCAGTCCGCCCTTGAGATACTTGCAGACATTAATAAGGTCTCCCCTCATCCTTCTCTTCTCCAGACTAAAGAGTCCCAGCTCTCTCAGCCTCTCCTCATAAGGGAGATGCTCCAGTCCTTGAATCCTCTTTGTAGCCCTACGCTGGACTCTTTCCAGTAGTTCCCTGTCCCTCTTAAACTGGGGAGCCCTGGGAAGAACCAACAAAATCTCACAAAAAAACCAACCTATTGCAAATTAGCAGGGAATTCTGCAGGGTGCTACGCTTTTCATTTTGCAATACTCCATCTCATTTATTTTCTTCCATATCTTAAGTATATTTAATACTTCATCTGATCTTTTCTGACTTCCTCCAAAGAGTCAGGGTTTTCCTTCTGAAAACACCAGGATATCATTCAGCAGAAAGAAGCCGTTGCTGCTCTGCCGTGCCGACAGATTCCCTAGAGCCTGAACATGTGGGTTTTGCTCACAGAAGCTCCCACTGAAGAAGGGAGTGAAGGAGAATTGTTTTTATGCTATGTTCAGCTTCTTTCCCTTTTTAAGTTGACCTTTGAACACTTTTTTTATCCTCTTACCTAAAAATTCATGGGTTTTAGTCTCTCACTCCCCCAGACTTTGTTCAAGGTTCAGATTTGGAGTTTCCTGTTAGACAGCATGTGCTTGAAGTTCTTTGATTATTCATCCTTGGAGCTCTTCCACCCTCTTTCACAATCCTGCTTCTGCAGTGTATGAACTACACAGGAAAAGATATTCATATCCCACATGGTGGGAGCTCTTGGTGCTTAGGAGTCCTTAAGGGCTCTCTTTCATTGTGCCTCCAGTTCCAGCAGGATATATACACTTGCAGTGGCATCACAGCATCACTCCCATGTTCTGTTAACACCCCGTGGCCTCAAATCCACATCTGCTGCATGTTCCTGTGGTCACAATGTCTCTGACCCCTGCTAGTTGTCCTCCCCAAGCCTGGAATTCCTACTGAATGGCAGACTCTGGAACTCAATCTCATCCCTTTTTGAAGTTTGTGTATTTTACCCATTTTTAACAGAGATTGAGCACAGAAGACTACTTTCTGCAGTCCCGTAGTTCTGTGTCCTACATTATGTCTCTTCTGAAGAAGAAGATGAAGGCAGAGAGGCAGACTCTTAAAAGAGTTCTGCAGGAAAATGTCATGCTTTCATCGGTTATAGTAATATGCCACACAGTGTGTACAAACTGTCACATGACCAGCAAGGCATAAAATATGTAGGAATAACTCTTGGAGCTGACACTGTTAAGAAGAAGCAACCACAAAATCTGTGCAGATAGAAAGGTGGAGACATGTGTCTGGAAAAGTCATCTATCAGCCTTAGGAATGTTTGATATCTCCAGGCCACTGTACAGATTTTCTTAGACAAACAGGTAGACTGAGTACCCATTCCCTAATAGATCTGTCTGCCAGATGTCAGCTCTATAGGGCCAGTCTTTTTTCAGTGGTGCCCAGTAACAGGACAGGAGGTAACGAGCACAAACTTGAACATAAGAAGTTCCATCGAAACACGAGGAGGGACTTCCTTACTTCGAGGGTAGCAGAGCACAGGAACAGGCTGCCCAGAGAGGTGGCGGAGTCTCTCTCTCTGGACACATTCAAAACCTGCCTGGACACATTCCTGTGCAACCTGCTCTAGGTGGACCTGCTTTGGCAGGGGGGTTGGACTAGATGATCTCCAGAGGTCCCTTCCAACCCCATATCATTCTATGATTCTATAAAACGATAAGTCAGGTCAATAGTGCTGTCTGGAGCCATCAGCTCCTGCAACAGGTACTCTCTCTGTCATTGAGGAAATGCCTATATCTCTTAGGATTCCAAATCCTACTGGATTAAGGTAGACTGTTTGTTCTGCCTTTTCTTTGTTCTGCATCCAATTTCTGGTGACTAACCTGATCTTCTATGACAAGGTGACCTGCTTAGTGGTAAAGGGAAAGGCTGTGCATGTTGTCTACCTAGACTTTAGTAAAGCCTTTGTCACATTTTCTCACAGCATTCTGCTGGAGAAACTGGTGGCTCATGGCTTGGATGGGCATATACTTCACTGGGTAAAAAAACTGGCTGGATGGCCAGGCCCAAAGAGTTGCACTGAATAGAGTTAAATCCAGTTGGAGGCCAGTCACAAGTGGTGTTCTCCAGGGTTCAGTATTGGGGCCAGTTCTATCTAATATCTATCAACCATCTGGAAGATGGGATTGAATGCACCCTCAGTAAGTTTGCAGGTGACATCAAGTTGGATGGTAGTGTTGGTGTGCTTAAGGGTAGGAAGGTTTTGCAGAGGCTGGATGGATGGGCTGGATAGATGGGCTGAGGTCAGTGGTATGAGGTTCAACAAGGTCAAGTGCCACGTCCTGCACTTGGGTTACACCAACCCCATGCAGCGCTACAGGCTTGGGGAAGAGTGACTGGAGAGCTGCCTGGCAGAAAAGGACCTGGGGGTGTTAGTGGACAGCCATCTGAATATGAGCCAGCAGTGTACCCAGGTGGCCAAGAAGGCCAGCAGCGCCTTGGCTTGTATCAGGAATAGTGTGGCCAGCAGGACTGGGGAAGCGATCGTACTTCTGTATTGGGCAGTGGTGAAGCTGCACATCAAATACAGTGTTCAGTATTGAACAGCGTCAGGCCCCTCACTACAAGACAGACACTGAGGTGCTGGAGTGAGTCCAGAGAAGGGCAACGCAGCTGGTGAGGGGTCTGGAGCACCAGTCTTATGAGGAGCGGCTGAGGGAACGGGGTTGTTTGGCTTGGAGAAAAGGAGGCTGAGGGGAGACCTTATCACTCTCTACAACTACCTGAAAGAAGGTTGTAGTGAGGTGGGGGTCAGTCTCTTCTCCCAAGTAACAGATGATAGGATGAGAGGAAACAGCCTCAAGTTGCATCGAGTTTAGACTGGATATTAGGAAAAAAAACCTTCAATGAAAGAGTTGTCAAGAATTGGAACAGGCTGCCCAGGGAAGCAGCTGAGTTTCCATCCCTGGAGTTAATAAGACGGGTAGACATGGTTCTGAGGGACATGGTTTATTAGTAACTTGGCAGTACTAGGTTAACCATTGGACTTGACCTTAAAGGGCTTTTCCAACCATAACAATTCTATGATTCTATGGTTCTATGACTCGGACAATAGTTTCAGTGCTGCAGGCATTCCTGTTTTCTGCTTTCAACAAAATACTACTGGATGACAACCTGTGCTTTTGCATCTACTGTTCTGCAACACAGCATTGTTGGGCAGTCTCATTTCACAGGCCTGCAATAGATGCTTCCCTGTTTTGACACAATTTTCTTTGAGTCCACTGGGTCAAAATGCAGATCAGTAGTGGTGACTGGTCTAAAGCTCTGCTTTCCTGCAAACTGTTCAAACACAATGACCGTCAAACGTCAGCTAATTGTTAAGAAGTAATATAGCAGATATGTAGCATATAATTAAATAAAATCTGGAATGCACAACCACATTTAATCTATAGTTCAATAATAATTCTAATAAACTATCTAATAATAATCACTGAAAGAGGATTTGGAGCTGTAAGAGCAGTTTCCTACACAAAGAACTCTGTGGTCAGGAAATAAGACTTTATTTGCAAAAACATGAACTAACAGAAGTGCATCAAAGATATCTGAGTTCATCATCAATCTCTTCTCCAGATAGACACAACCCACAAGCTGCTGAATTTTGGTTAACCAAGTAGGTCAAAAAAGCAACAGAAGTGAGAGATCGTACAGGTTATTTTTGGAGTTTCAAGAGATAAAGTAATCTTAAGTCCCTCCAAAACAGAATGGAAAAAGTAACTGGAAACCGCATGAGGTGGCTCAAACACTGCTACTCAAACACTACTACTTCTGTACTGAGTATTCCAGTGGGGATGGCAGAATTTCTTTCTGCACATAGCTTTTATAATGTATACTTTTATAAGATAAAGATATTACAGTAATGGGACCACATAAGCCACAGAAAGGAAAAAAAAACAGGTTTGTTGAAACAGAAACTCTTTTGCGTAATGTGGCAACTGACAGCACAACATAGCCGTAAGCATTTCAGGTTTCCTGAGCAATGTGGGCTGACTCTTGTGGAGGACACCACAATTTGTGAAAACTATTTTAAACTTAGCTTCAAAACAATTTTGTCTTCCTCCTGCCTCCTGTTATTGTTTTACATTGGTTTTGTGAAGACACCTATAGCTTATTGCCTCTAGTCCTGAGGTTTCGACACCCGAGAGCTGAGTGGGTCCCATGGTGCAATTGTAGGCTTCAGCCAGGCTTTGAACCCGTATCAGGGAGACATTCCAATAGATAGTGAGGACCCCAGAGAAGAGAAGACTCTGAGGAGACCTTACTGCGGCCTTTCAGTACTTAAACGGGGACTACAGGAAAGATCGGGACAAACTTCTTAGCAAGCCCTTTAGCCATAGGACAAGGGGTAACAATTTTAAACAAAAAGAGGGCAGATTTAGACTAGATGTAAGGAAGAAATTCTTAAAAATGAGGGTGGGAAAACACTGACACAAGTTGCTCAGGGAGATGGTAGATGCCCCATTGCTGGTAACAATACTGGTCAGGTCACATGGGGTTCTGAGGAACCTGGTCTAGTTGAAGATGTCCCTGATCATTGCAGGGGAGGTTGTATTACATGAACTTTAAAACTCCCTTCCAACCCAAACTGTTCTATGATTCTATTACTCCCCATCCTTTGCTTTCTATGGAAAATAAACCTCACCTTGAGGGCTAAAGTGATACTCTTCCTTTAATCAGATTCACAATACCTAGAAATCCAGAATTAAAGGAAGTGCCACAGCATGGGCCTCCTTTGAGTCCAGGAAGAGGCTGAAAAGGTTAGGTAGCTAAGAGTTCATGTGGTTGGCCAAATTGTGGTTATTGTACTATGTGAAGTAGTTCACACTTTCACCCTTACTGTGGATAACTTGATGGGGACCAAAAACCAGAATATAAAGTTTTAATTGCTTGTGAGGCTGAACTTATATCCCCACTGCATCATGAGATCATGTATCATGGAATTGTTCTGTGCATTTTAATAACACAAATGCAAAGTTATGCTACAATGACAATTTAAACACAGTATGTGTTTATAGGTAAAGGAAAACAAACAGAGAGAAATCTGAGCTGACAGAAGGTCAGCTATGTGAACTCATGCAGCCCTGCAGCTCTGGGCTATCCAGTGCATGACTTGGGGTTTAAAATGGTGCAGTTAAATTTTTCGTATCACATGGTTTCTGTAATACCCATGGGTCAGCCTGTCCAACATCTATGAAAGACTGTGGGTCTCTTGCATATTTTGCTCACTAGGGTGCTTCTTCTAATTTTAGAAAGAAGAATTGACTCATCTCTTGTTTGGTTTTCACGGTGGAGATGTACAAAAATCCCATTAACAGCTTCCATGTGTGTTTGAAGCAATGATCTTAGCAGGACCTGATCAGCTGCTGTCATTACTTGGAGGTCACAATTTTACCCCACCAGATATCAGGGGTATATCTGGTAATATTCTCACTGTTCGTGTATTTATCAGGTATTCGTATCTTTAGGCTGCCTTTCCCCACTCACAAGTCACACATATTCATTTCAGCCAAGCCGTATATGCCAGTTATGATGCCTTCAGTGATGAGAAATCATAGGAGAATATAATTTCAATTGTATATCTATATTTACATCTTGCAGATCTCATCCCAAGTCTATGATGTGGAGGAGAACTCTACTGTCTTCCAACAGCTCTGGTTTAGCTCCTAACCAGGAGCCAGAGGATGTCATAAAAGCTTGTCAGCTTAGAAACACTCACAAAAATGCCAAATGTTTGACTAATGTCACCTAATACAAAGATCGTTTTATAACAAGCAGAACAGGATCTATATGTTGCTTTAATTGTTTCTTGCGTGAAAGAGAAGAGTGCAGGGCTGTGTCTGGTTCTTTAAAATAAGGTACTGACCGAATCCATGACAAAAGTCCTTTCACTTGGTAAAATGCCCTGTGCACAAACTTATGCAGTCCAGACATTGGTTCCCAGTGACAGGATGAGGGGCAACAGGCACAAGCTGGAACATAGGAAGTTCCACTCAAATATGAGGTGAGGCTGACAGAGCACTGGATCAGGCTGCCCAGGGAGGTCGTGGAGGCCCCTTCTCTGGAGATCTTCAAGACCTGCCTGCATGCAGTCCTGAGTGATGGGCAATTCTGCTTTGTCAGGGGAGTTGGACTAGATGATCTCTAGAAGGTCCCTTCCAACTCCAACAGTTCCGTGATTCCATGACTGCAGCACGCAGGCAGCACGCTGTCTCGCCTTTGTGACTCCTGAAAATTATTGGTGTTTGGGGAAGAGCCAAAGCAGAAGAGAAAGCACTGTCTGGATGATAATCCCTTCATTATGCTGCATCATTTACTGCTTGTATCCTTTAGGAAGTCCAAACAGGAAACTAAGTCAGCCGTGTCTCTAAGGAGCGCCAGAAGACGGCAGAACATGAGACTGCTGTGTTATGATAACCAGGAAGCAGCACATTGCATTGTTTTAACCTCATTCTCTTACTCGTCCACTGAATAACTGACCAAGAATCTGGTTTAGGCACACACTTAGGACATTAATACTTAATACTAAGATTTGAAACTGTTTCATATCTTCTCTCTTCCCACTTTCCTTTATGTTGATACGCACAGGCAGGGCGTTATCTGATCTCATGCTGATTCTGTATATGTTTCTAGTGAAGCTAATCCTCATTTTTTTCCAGCAGTCACTGATTAAAGTGAAATCATTGACCTGCATTTGTTCTGCATAGTAGCTTATGGGTTAACAAAATAGAAGCATCTAAAATTGTGACTTGCTAGAGTCAATGTGGCAGAACATACATACAAGGCCAAATCTAGAGGCCGTACAGACCCTGAGACAGTCTCTTGTCCCTGACTGTGGCCAAATGCAGGTACTCATAAAAAGGTGAACAAGGCTAATGAGAGTTTGTCTGTATTTGTTATACTCTCCTGTTTTCCAGTAATAGCATTTCAGGCATCCCGTCAGCCAAAGGTCATGCCCAGATTCAATAGTTACTAATTAACTTTCTCTCTATGTAGTCCCTTTTTAAACATCTTATCTTTCCTGTCTCCACGACATCCCATGGAAATGACTTGCACATTAATCATTAAACACTAACAACACACTGTGATTAAAACTATATCATAGAATCATAGAATCATTGAATAATTTGGGTTGGAAAAGACCTTTAAAGGTCATCTAGTCCAGCCCCTCTGGAAATGAGCAGGGATGTCTTCAACTAGATTCGGTTGCTCAGAGCCTGATCCAACTTGACTTTGAACACTTCAAGCAAAGGAGCATCTACCACCTCTCTGGGCAACTTGAGCCAGTGTTTCACCACCCTCATCATAAAACATTTCATCCTTACACCTAGTCTAAATCTACCCTCTTTTCGTTTAAAACCGTTACTCTTTGTTCTATCACAACAAGCCCTGCAAAAAATTTGTTCCCACCTTTCCTGTAGGCCCCCTCTAAGAACTGAAAGGCAGCAATAAAGTCTCCCCAGAGCCTTCTCTTCTCCAGTCCAAACAACCCCAGCTTTCTCAGCCTGTCTTCATAGGAGAAATGTTCCAGCCATTTCATCATTTCTGTGGCCCTCCTCCGGACTCACTTGAGCAGGTCCATGTCTTTCCTGTGCTGAGGACTCCAGAGCTGGATGCAGTACTCCAGGTGGGTTCTCATGAGAGCAGAGTAGAGGGGCAGAATCACCTCCCTCGACCTGCTGGCCATGCTTCTTTTGATGCAGCCCAGGATATGGTTGGCTTTCTGGGCTGTCAGCACACATTGTGGGCTCATGTCCAGCATTTCATCCACCACTCTGCTGCTTTTTTTTAATCTGCCACTCAGTAATTTAGCTAGTCACCCTTCACTCTGATTATGTGAGAATGAATGAACACATCTTTTCCTGCTCACTTTCTCCTCTTCCGTTCATGACTCAGAGGATCCTCTCATCATTTCCAAGCTGAAAGGCCTTCTAGTGAAGCCACTCCACACCACGGATCATCTATAACACCCTCCTTTGTGCTAAATTTCATTGGTGATGGGAGGACAAGAACTATATGCTCTTTTCACGACACTAGTGCACTTGCTTTGATGCAACCACCTAACGCTGTTCCATGTACCTAACCCTAGATTGAATCTTGACCTTTTTAGTGCTGTTCTCCATTCCTTTCCTAACAATACCAGATAGCCCATATGACAGACTGCTGCTCATCACTGAGCTGATGCTTTCGGAGAACTAGTCACATTGATATCAATGTGCCTTTCCTGAACACAGACAGCTAATGAAGAGCCAGCTATTTGTACAGCTAATGCTATTTTTCCACAGACACAAAAAGGCTTTGTATTTTACTACACTAAATTTAAATCTCTCATTTTATCAGACAGTTCTCTGAGAGGATTTAACAAGACCCTTCCATAGCTCTTACAGTATGTTTTAATGTGTTTGACTAGCCTAAATAATTCTGTGCCACACACAAAGGCTATCACCTCACCTTTTTGAGAGCAACAAGCTAAAAGTCCCAGATTCCATCACAGATGTTGGTAGGATCCCCCTGAGAGCTCTCTTGGCAGCTTAACAGCACCAGTGACCTGAACCAGCACAAGTCAGACAGTGTGATATGCCATCATTTGTCACTTAACAGCACTCAAATGAAATTGCAGACTAAAGTACTCCTATCAATAGTGGGAGGAAAAGAGGATGTCGGTCTCTTCCCTCCCTTGTAGGACTCTGGTGCTATCATTCAAGAAGAAGAAAAATGGTTCCAGGCTAAATTGATAGGACTTTGCAGCTCATCTCAGGTTCAGACGGAGATCAACCCCTTGTTATTCTACAGATGATGGAGGAAATTCTTGCTAGACAGAAGAAAAAAGAGGGTAACATGCAATATCAGAAGCATCACAGAAATCGTATTCCCATGGCATTTCTGGAGATCATTAATCACATGATAATTAAACCATTCTGGTGTGGATTGCATTCATCCTGCAGCTGACTTATTTAAAAGTGCCAGGTTGGATGTTGCAAGATGCACCAATGTTTCACACTGTGACACACTGAAGGTGTTCCTGGCCCCTGGCCTGTGTCAGCAATGTTCCATCTATTACAATCTATGAATGAATTATCAGGCTGATGAGGCCAAGTGAGTTGTGAAAACATTCCTCTTTCTCATTGCTTTATCAGTACAGACTAGAGGAAATCCAAAAAGATCTGTGGCAAGCCACACATTCCAATAATTCCTTGAACTTGGATATGAACTGGAAGAGCCACTACCAGAGAATTATCTGAATTAGTTTAAAAGGCCTGTGAAGTTTCACTTCAAAATCCAAAGAATTTACGAGGAAAGAAGAAACATCCTTTTGGCAAAGATATGAAAGAGCTTCTTTTCTTAGCACATTGGGTTGAAGATTGAATCTTCCCAAGTTTTTCACCAGAAAGCCTAAAAAACATCCTAGCTCCTGGAAAAAAAGGCAAAATTGCAGGGGCGGAGAGAGTCAGTATCACACTTTACTTGCTCCGGAACAAATAATTCAGCCTGGCTGTCCCAGGCAAAGGTTGTTCCTGGAAATTAATTTGGCAAAAATTAATTCATTCTTTAAAGAAGTTTAGCTTTTAATAAATTGATATTTTCCAGTTACTAAAGTTTTAACTAAGAAGACTTTGTTCTTCTCCAATGACACTGGCCTCTCCCATTGTGAAGGAAAACTTGCCATCTTATTTAATGAAGTTTCCTAATTAAGTCATTTCCTGTCTCCCTTCTATTTTTAAAGCACTTGCAGTCAGAATAGCTTTAATTTGAGCCTGACCGTACCAATATTTACTCATTGCACTACATATGTAGCCAAAAATGATCCTAACAGCTTAAGCACTGATGCCAGCTTCTCCTGCCTTTGCAAAGCCCATTAAAACAAAACAAAACAAAAAAAAAAAAACCAAACAAACAAAAAAATCCTCTCTATGTTTTTACCATTGATTTTGACAGTGACATACAAATGAGCAAAAATGCACTGAGGGCTCATCTGCTCCTCCCAATACGAATTATCAGGACCTTAAATGAGCCACAACAGAACCAAAGCTCTGGTTTGCGAGCCCATGCTATGGCAGGTAAAGCCTACATGGGGTAGCAATCACCTGTCCTTAAGAAAGCTCTCATTCTCTTGCTTAGCTACAATCTTTATGTAGGAGGAACTTCACAATTACATATTTCAAGGACTGCTAAGGAAAAGTAGGAAGCTGCCAAATGCACATTTATGGAAGCATAAGTCAAGTGAAGGCTTGCTTTTCTGCAATCTGATTGTCACATACCATGTTCTTCCTCATAGTCAGCCAACAGGGCAATTCTCGTCGTGTATATGCAGGTGGGATAAGAGCCTGAAGTTAGTGGGAATTTTGCCCTTATTTTGAGTGGGAATAGGATTGTATGCCTCAAGTATCATTCATCCCTAAGAACTGTATGCTCCATTCAGGTTCCACGTGGCATCTGCAAGATTTGCTTTCCGGTAGGTGACTGGGAATGCTAATTACTGAGACAAAGCTTTCGACCCCTGCTATGGAAGAACTGCTTCGGCAGGCTGTTCTGCAGCATGAGTCCTATTTGTTCTGAGCCTTTTGTGCAAGAGCTTTGGGCAAATAGATTTACTGGAAAAGACATCTGCAAGGCTTCCTTATAATTGTCAGAAACAGTTGTTCAAAGGAAGAGATGCCACGTGTCTCAACCAAATGCTCTTTAGGAAAATTCCCAAAAAAATGTTATTTGCTTTTTTTTTCTTCACTTTTGAAAGCCAGGCTCATTGCATAGCTCCCATCACACAGGAAAGTGCTGTGTATCCCAGTGAAGCAGGCGTGTCTTTCAAGCGACTTCTTTTACTTAAAGACCTGATCTGCTCCTGACTAAAGTTGTTGGAAAGGCTTCCATCACCTGCAGGGAGATATCAATGGAAAACTGGAGAAAGACTGGAATTTTAAATAGGTTTGAAGAGACCCGAAATATGTGTATCTCTATAAAGGCAAATCAGTTTCTCTTTTGCTTCCGATTCGGTGAAGCACAGAAGGCAGCCCTGATGCCACTTGTGATACTAACACGGCAGAAATAATGAGTAACTGTGAAACTGCTCAAGTGCAATTACTAGTGAATATAGATTTTGTGCAAACTGCAGCCCATAATAACAATCCACCATTGCGCTTGAGAAACCCAGGCTCAACTGGAAACGTGGACAATTTCTGCTGAAGATGCTTCCACTGCTCTCCAGAAAGCCAAAATTCTCAGCCCTTATTCACTGCATGTCTTTTCTGACCTGGCTCTTTTTCTGGGTTCAAGTTATCCACTGAGCTGGTACCCACCGAATCCTTAATCTGAGGAGAAGTGGCATTGAAGCTAGGACAATACTAAGAAAAAAATACCCTAGGGGGCTAATTGAAAACCTATGGTTATCTATACTCTGATCATGCTGCTGCCAACCTGTTTTTTTTTTTTCTCCAGGCATTGTCTCTTTCCGGAATCACAGCTCTGGGAATAAGTTTCTAAACTTTTGTTTCATTCCACACTAAATCCTGTCTTGCTTTTGGACGTGGCTGATTTTGTTCTGCCCAGCCACATCTATCACAGTTTGTACAATACCATCTCATGAGTATTTAATTAGGTACTACTACCAAACTGTCAAAGTGGCATGTCCCTGTCTCAGAGCCTTCAAAAGTAGTGCAGATTCTGAAAAAAACAGCCCAAGAGACTTCTGAGCCTGTGCCAAGATGGGGTAGAGCAGTGTTTGAATGACAGGCATGTTTTGGTCAACAGCAATCAGCAGACTGGGGATGAACTGAAAGGGCAGCTGTGTGCACTTAGGAATACCGGCAAGCTGTCAGAAATTAAGACAGAGCTTCTCATCTCTGCGTGTTTCAGGTTTGAGCCAATTAGTCTCAGGCCAAATCCCCACGGAACAGTTAGTCTTCAGCCAAATTACTACCGAACAATCTTTCTGCATGGTATCTTATGTCACAGTTCCATTTTTTTAAAGAGAAAACTTGATGAAAACTCTGGGATCTTCCTCAGCACACTTCACGGCCATCTGCACCGCTGAGTCAAAAGCTGCTCTGTGCTCTCACACCTTGTTCTTTGCACTGCTGCTGGCGGGGATGGCATCACACCACACTCAGCTGCTAATCACTGCAAATTTCACCCAGCCTTTGACTAATCCTTAGGGGCGTTTCAGCCCCGTGTAGCCCAACCCAGCTGGATGTGAAACCATGTTCTTGGCAGCTGGTACATGTATGGCACGTTCAGCAAGGATGCGCAGGGAAAGCGTATGTGGATAGGAGGAGGTTTCACCCTTCCTGGAGGCTCCATCTCCTGTTTTCATGTTACAGGGCTTTCCCAGAACAGCTTCTTTTGACCTGTTAGTCAAATATACCAGATGTAGACACAGCATTTCTCTCCACAGGCAGGCAGAAGCTCATGGTTTGTATCATCTGCAGCTTCATAACCACAGGCCAACTTCTATCACTTGATCCTCTGCGGAAGGGTGGAGACAAGGGGAGGAAAAGTTCTTCCTTATCACATTGTAATTGTGTTTATCCTTAGAATATAACTTGAGTTTCTTCCAGCTGATTTTCAACTTTGGCACGTCAAACTCCCATAAATCAACTAAACATGATAAATAAAACAAAGAAAAAAAAAATTTATTAAAGGAGTTTGCATTACAATTAGCTTTATTGGGAAAAGTTCCTGCAATGGTCTGATTAGCAAAGATATTTCTTATGGTGATACAACCATTAGAAAACTGCACACTGGCTGTGACCTTGTAGTTCTGAACTGTGGATTTCAGATCTATCTTTTTGAAAAGATTTTTAATTGCTTTTTCTTTTTAATTTCTTCCAAGTAATATCAGGGGATTTACAGTACTTGCAACTGAAAATGCAGATGCTTATTTGAGACTGGTTACAAAATTACCAGAGGACAATCAGAACTCAAATTAAACAGAAAAGCCTTGAGCAACTTTTACAGGCTGCATGATCGATGCAAGTGTCAATGTCGATAACCCAACCTGTTTGTTAACTGGCTGCTGACGTCCAAATTCCTGCAGCCAAAATAGCTATTGTGTAAATCACCCCAAAAACAAACAGTGAAGAAAAGAAACTACAGTGTTTCCCTGGTTAAAACAAATGCATAGGGTGGAAACTTATACAGAAAGGGGAAAAAAAAAAAGGCAAAAGGAAATGTTAAATAAAGGTTCTTTTGGAAATGCGAAGTCACAAGGTTATTTATGTAGCTATATTGTCATATGATCTGTGAACCTGAACTCAAATTGAATTGTACGTTTATATAAAATGTGTGTTTGTGTCCACAGACTTAGAAAGGTAGCATGCGGAAGAGGTGCTAAGATAAACTTTGCATACTATTATTTGTAAATGACATTGAAGGCTTCCAAAGAAAACCTCTCAGATTTTACGCCATACTAAGTTCAAACATTCAACAATGAAACACAGCCTCAAAGTACCAAAAGTACACCCGGTATTCCTGTAAAGAGGTTAAACTGCATATCTGTCCCTAGCCAGAATAGATGTGAAAACTTTGGCTTCTGGGAGAGCAGCTCTCTCTCCCTCGCAGGTTGGATGTGGGTTTTGGTCACTTAAGCTTTTCTTTTCAAGGAATGTTTCCAGCGTGTTCCAGGACAAGCTCTGATGGATTAATAGCATAACAAAGAATCAAAATTTTCTCTGCTTCAGTGCACACAGAGAAAAGGTTGACTCTAAAGTAGTCCCCAAAAACTCTGATAAAGCTGGAACTACAGACAGCAGCCTGTTAAAGAAGTACGTGACATGTTAAACTGATGCACAGGTACACTGCTGCCTGTGGGAACAGAGAATGACTCCACAAATCCTTGCACTGGACTGTGGAGGAAAAAGCTGGGATGTAGCTTGAAGGGACGTCACAAAGTCATCTAAGCTGTGCTTTTGTTCTGACGTGTGGCTGGTAGATCTGCAACATCCTGATGATCTTTTAACATACTTATAAAAATTTTATAGTCTCCCCAACCTTGTGCTTAAACTAGAAAAACTTGCTTCAGCTGAAGAGCTTTTCCTAATGTGGAACTAAGTTTCCCCAGTACATTGCACAAACGTTTATATTCCCATGCAAAACGGAAGAGATTACTGCTTGCCCTAATCCAGTGAACATGGAAAACAACTGTTTGCTGTCTTCTTACCATTCTGGAAGTCCATTGTCACATTATCAATATTCCCTTAGTCTTCTCATATAAACAAACTCAGTTCTAAACTTTGCTCTAAATAAACCATATTTTCCAAAAGTCTTCTTCCTGGATCTCTGTTCTGTATTTTCGCAAATTTATGTGGAGTTTTCTCAAAATGTGATTCCAGAACTCGACAAAGTTTGAATGCCAGAGAAGATCTTCCTAATAAGGATAGAGTAGAATAAATACCTCTCATCCTATATGAGAAAGAACCCTGTTAGCACACATCAATACAAATTGTCTTTTTTGCAACTGCTTTGCATTATCGATTTACTCAATTTCTGGTTATCTTTGCTTTCCATATGTCTCGCACAGCTGCTATTGCCTAACCAGTTCCCCAAGTACTGCTAAATGTTTTTCCTAGTATTTTATTTCTTGGATTTATGCTCATGTACCATCACCCCAACATGCCAGACTCAATTTGACTTTCGCTGTTTGTCTTCAAAGTGCTTCCAGTCTTTCTTACTGTAATTTGAAGTATAAATTCATGAAACTATTCCCTAGTCCATCACCAACATTTTTAACCTAAATGATTAAATTAGATAGAGTCAAGCCATTCCCAGGAATTAAATTTGCAACATTGCCTTGAAATATCCCTCGTTTCATAGAAGTCCATTGTTGACTACTCCATGAGTACAGTTTTCCAAGTAGCTGAGCATCAGTCTTATGTTCCCATCATCTCCACCACATTTCCCTAGCTTACTTATGGCACTCCTCAAAATCCTTACTAAATCGGAGACATACTACTGCTCCCTCTTTGACACTAAGCCAGTTATCCTGGAAAAGAGGAAACAGAACTGGTAAGGCATGTTTTGTTCTTGGCAAACCCACCTTGTTTTTAATCAGCTTTTTGTCTCTTACATGTGTTCTTGTTCCTTAGATACTCCTTGGAATTTCTTCCAAAGATATCCTCCTACCTGTCTGCCTCACATCGATTTGGGGCTTCCTTCCTTTATTTGGAATGCTATTGTTTTGTAGTCTCCTGTAACTCACATTGTCGTCTCACCTCCGGCTGAATTGAATTTCACACAGATTTAATTACTGTCCCTTATCTATTAACTTCCTCTGCCTCTACAACAAAAAGTTGCCACTAACACATTCCCAGAACTTGCTGGATCATCTGTGCACTTGTCTGTTTCTTTTCCAACAGATACTTGAATAGTTCAAATCTCCACTACTGGCAACTCCGCAACTCTGTCTTGACTGGGAGACCAAATCTCTTCTTTTCCCTTTTCATTTTTACTTAAAAACATTGAACAAGCCCGCCTTCCATCTCTTTTTGGACTTCAGAAGAATCATATACAATTTGCCTGGGCAGCCAAAAACCTCTCGTGCCTTTCTTATCCTCTCCTGTTCCTTTGTTTGCCATCCTAGTATAACCCAGCTATGTTATTAACTAGCCAGATTGCAATAAAATATCTCACAGTACGTGGAGAAAAAGAGAAGAGGGAGAGTTGTATGAAATTGCAGAATGAAGTAAAACAGAATAAAGTAAAAGATAATATGGGATTAAAATATAAGGGTAAATTATATCTTACGTAAGTACATATATCTGTAGTGTTTCTATAGTATATATATAAAATAGAATAAATTCAGAGGGAATCTCTTTTATTTGAAATAATGGAACATTTAATCTCAGTTTGAAATCAGATATTAACTACTAAAGATTTTTTTTTTAATGCTTATTTTGAAAGACTTTTCTCATATGGAAAATATTTAGCCCTCTGACAAAATCTGTGAGCAGGAAATTAACACAAAGTATATTTCTTGAATTTCTTCCATATTCTTTAATTGCGTCATTATGTATTGAGAATGGCATAAGTAAATCAGGACCACAAGTTGCAGGACACTGGGAGAATCTTTGACCCAAAAGAATGCAATTAGCTCAGTATCTGTTTGGAAGGAAATCTAAGGCTTTCCACGGGGAAAAAAAAA
>VXAK01002949.1:199263-218994 GCA_013399435.1 Arenaria interpres | reverse complement strand
AAAAAAAAAAAAAAGAAGAGCTGCCAGAACCAACAAGACCATCAGAAAATCTCAGTGTAAAGCAAGGTTCTGCAAATGCAAAAAAAAACTGTACAAAAAGTGAGAACTAGGATCAACAGCCACAGCTATGAATAAATAGTCTGAATTCATAAAACCCAAAAAGCTAACAGACAGAATGAGGCTCAACTACCTTATTCCTTCATGTGAAGGACTTCGGAAGGAGACCTAAGAAGGGCTGACCTTTCTCCATCCTTCCCAAATCTTCCCTCTTGCAGGGAGGCAGAGCCATGCTGTACTCCAGGAAACAAGGAAAGCAAGCTGTGGAAGAGGAAGTTGGACGACGTCCCTGGGAAGTGGCAGGGCTGAGGAGCAATTCTCCCCACTCCCTGGGATGAGTCTGCCTCATAAATTAGCTGCTTGTCAGAATAACACCCTCAGGGTCGAGGAACCAGACACTCACATCCCCCTACCCTTTCCCCTGACTGTTTCAGCATTCACAGAATCGCAGAATGGTAGGGGTTGGAAGAGACCTTTGGAGATCATCTAGTCCAACCCCCCTGCCAAAGCAGGGTCACCCAGAGCAGGCTGGCAGGAATACATCCAGGTGAGTTTTGAGTATCTCCAGAGAAGGAGACTCCACAACCTCTGGGCAGCCTGTTCCAGTGCTCTGTCACCCACAAAATAAATAAGCTTTTCCTCGTGTTGAGATGGAATTTCCTGTGTTCCAGCTTGTGCCCATTGCCTCTTGTCCTGGCACCTGGCACCACTGAGAAGAGTGCCCATCCTCTTGACACCTGCCCTTTAGATATTTATAAGCATTGACCAGATCCCCTTTCAGTCTTCTCTTCTACAAGCTAACCAGACCCAGATCTCTCAGTCTCTCTTCATGAGAGAGGTGCTCCAGTGCCTTGATCATCTTTGTAGCCCTCTGCTGGACTCTCTCCAGTAGTTGCTTATCTTTCTTGAACTGAGGAGCACAGAACTGGACACGGTGTTCGGGCACTTGCAGTCTGGCACGCTGTGGCACTCTCCTAGTGTGGAGTTTCAGTCATCTCACTTTAAAAAACAGCTTAGATCTGGTCTTTCCCCTTGCCAGGGAAAGTCGTTCACCCTGAGGATTTTGCAAAGGCAGGAGCCACCAAAAATTACAGCTGTGACAAAGTCCACCTCTTCAGGCTGCACATTGGTGCCAAATGTCTCTGCAAGGGTCTGAATATTGGCACAGCTCTAATAGCACATCGCTCTACAATGTGCACTTCTGTNTCTTTGTTGCCCTTCTCTGGACCATGTGTAGTGTAGTGTAGGCACTTTAGAAATTTCCAGGCCACATAGAACTAGACATGGAGGGTTAGAAAATGCTAGAAATTAAGAGGTGGAGTTGTTGTTGTCTTGGACCTACAGACCAAGGTGCAGGATGTGCAGAACTTAGACACGCTGCAAGTTCAGGGAACCAAAGTTCATATTTTTAAAAAAGATGGTATTTCAGTCTATAGGTCTGGTTGGCCTAGTGGAAATTGTAATGGAGATTAACAGTTGACCTCTGTCTTGAGATGTGGATGAGAGAATGTATTTCAAAGTCCCACACTGTCTCTCCTCTTTGTGTGTGCAGAGACATGCTGTATATGCAGTGTGGAATGATGCAAGTTAAGATGCAAAGTGCTAAATGGTTTCTAAAACAAAGCAGCTCAAGAACCCAATGGCCTTCAGCATTCACTTACGCCTTTCCTAGAAAAAGTGTAGGAAGGAAAAGTACCTCTTTATGGGAACCAAGGAGCTATTATTTTCCAGTTTAAGCAGTCATCAGCTGGCAGATGTTTGTGGAAAAGCTTTCCTTCTCAACTGAAGCCAGGAAAGCGGTACAAAGATACTGAGTGAGAACATATGGCATGATTTCATATTTTATCTCCTCATAGCCAAATTGCAAGAGACAGATAGCCCAAAAACAGGAAGGAGAGATGAAAAAATGTCAGGGTGGAGACTGAAGACTGGATGCAGTCAGAAGTGGACTGAGGCAGGGAGTCACAAACAGTAGCAGAGGGATCAGGATCTGTGGAAGAAGTAGTCACGCAAGAAGCAAACAGTAGAAATAACACCATAATCCCTGATTTTGAATGGCAGCATTTTTCTGTGTCCATATGCAATAAATGTGTTATACATTGCAGCACTATTTCTCTAAATGACATTTAGACTCCAGCCCTTTGACTCCAGCCATGTCAGGCTCAACTGATATTTAGCTATTCAACTATTTTAGGAAAACACACACACACAAAAAAAAGTGTTTGAAGAACACAAATAAGATTGCAAAATCAAGCCTTCTGAAATTAGGCAATGTGAGAATTGAGGATTCAGACACATTAAGATAAATTTTTTAAATACGTGATGCTTCATATTCTTTTCCCCACCTTGCAGAGCACAAGGCATGGAAGTGAATCAGGCCTGCACCATACGGGAGCTTGTTCATGGTGGGATTCCTTTCTTATCCACTGCAAAAGCTGGAAGCTAGTAAGGGATGAAGTGGGGCTGGAGAAGAAGAAAGAGCAGACTGAGTATTTTCTTTAAGGATGTGAATGTTGCCTTTGAGAATCAGATTTCATCTTTAGCTCTGCCACAAAGCTCCCGTGGAATGGCAAACAAGTCACTTAAACCAAATACGTGTGGGTGGTTACTAATGCTGTGTCCATCCTTTGACACCCAGCTGGATCATTAAATTATTTCTTGCAAGTGATGCAGCAAAGAAACTTTGAATTTACTGGTCAAAGAAGGTTAGCTGCACCTTACCGAATGGAAATCTGGTTGTTCATGTCCCTGATAAACACAAAGACAATACAGATAAACAATAGTTTGGGGTACCTTAAGAAAGCTTTCCTGAGGTTTTTTTTCTTTCTTATTCTGCAGTAGTATGCAATCAGAGTTATTCTGTTGTCAAAAAAACCCCAAAACACACAGAAAAATTGTCATAAGTTTCATCTAGGTGAAAATTAGAAGAACTGTTGGACACCTTCTTTCTTTCCTTCCATCCTGCATTTTTGTGTATTTGTTATGAGGTATAGGAAGTGGTTCCCCAAGCCCATAGAGCAAACATATGTTTGAAAAACAGCATTTGAGACCCTGGCTTTAATCTCTGGAGAGCCACAAGGTCGAGGCAGTGGGTTCAGGAGACTCAAGCATTTGTGATGTTCTCAAATGCTCTCTGCGGCCTGTGAGAGTGCACCCAATAACTCAAGTTCAGTAGGGTCTTTTTGAAATAATGTATTAAGCTATGAAATAGTAAGTTGCAAATGTCTAAAATAGGGACACATAGGAAGCACATGTCCCTCAGACATGCCAAACTAAAATATCCAAGCTCTAGTGTTGGGTTTAGTCTAATTCTGCTATGTCTGTGAACACAGATGCAGGAAAAGTCAATGACTTTGGAATGCAAGGATGGAAAAAATGAGAAGACAAATCACATGCAGCAAAAAATAACTGTGCTAACTTTAAAATCACCCCTTTCTTCAACCAAAACATGCACACATTAACTATTTAACCTAAAGGACAAGTTCAGACCAAGTGGAAAAAGCTGCAACTGTCTTAGTCACTTCTTAACCTATTGCGTTTCATTAGGAGTCTGGCATTTATTTCATGACCTAAATTTAGCTCTCTTACATGAACCTGGAGTCATCACTCTTACAGTGTTTAAATTACATGAGAAATGCACAAGTTTGAAAAGACAATACTACCAACATCTGCATTAAAAAATTCTATTAAAAGTGCCTCAGCTCCCATTATTTTATTGTAATACATGAATACTTTATGGTCTCTGGTGCTATGCATTAAAGCTTTACTCAGCTCACATGGAAAGGCTGAATGACAGTATATGACCACAAGCACCCATGAATTAGTGACGTGTTTTGGTTGGTGCTAAAAAAATGAATTATGTGCCCAATTTCATCTTAGATATGTAGTGAGGAGTTAAAGGCTCCCACTTCACGAGCCAATCTGAACTGTCTCAGCCCCGAGGAAAACATCCCTATATTAGCAACTGAAGTCAAAGTAACTGCATCCAAACACCCACACAGGGAGAGGAACAGCCAGGGCTGGGGCACTCTTTTGGCCTGACATCACCCAGGACTTCGGCTGACCAGAGAAATTTGTCTGAAATGAAGAGAGGGCTGTGCCACAGAGATAGAGCTGTGCCACGGAGATAGAAATGTGCCACTGGTCTAACAGGGCTTTCCCCTTTCTCACAGGAGGGGGTCTAGAGGGCAGGCAGGGTGCCCTGGCCACCATGAGGGGTGGGATGGCAGAGAATGGAGGTGGGGAAGTTGTGCTTCTCCCAAAATAAAAGCCTATTTGTTTCAGCCTACAGTGACATCATGGTCCAATATGTCTATTTCAGCAGGCCACTTGCTTTTAAATCCTTTTTCTCCCTCTCTGGTGTTTCTTTCAACGATTGAGTGAAATGCTTTTTTTTGAAGGGAAAAAATTGAGTGCAGAGAAACCCGGGGGCTCCAAAGAGCTGAAGAGAGAACCTGCAAGTCTGCCAGGTGTTGGGCTATGAGGTCCTGTCTGCACTACACCGAAACACCAAGATGTGACATCTTCACTCATGTCTCCACCTGTTCACTGTGCAGATTGCTCTGTTTGGTTTCCCCCCGCCCGGCCCATGCAGGAGGCTGGGTCCCACCTTGTGCCCCCTCACATTTTCCTCTGTCCTGATAGAGCAGAGGAAAGGAAGAGGTGTGAGAAGATGCAGTGGAGTTTTCTTTCTCCCTTTCCTGAGCAAGATGTCTTGGGAAGAGAGGAAACAGAAGGACCACTGCTCGTAGATGAGCTGTGGTGGGACTGGTGTCTTTGCTCTCCCTCCCCATCCCCATATTGATATCAGCCCCCACACAGGAAGGAAGAGAAGAGTCCTGCCTGCTGCTGCTGGGTTTTCTGAATGGTTGCACTTCAGTGGAAGGTGGGTAAACAGGGATAGCATCCACACAGAGAGGATTCCTACCCCTCCTGAACTCATCTGCAAGAGTCCTGCATAGAGCTCATCATGTAAGAGTCAACTCCAGGTGAGGCTTCATGACCTGCACAGAGAACTGTATGGATTTGCTAACACTGGCAAAGGTACATAGCTGAAGAAGATTAACCCATCCCATCACCCTGTGCAGGCTTGTTGCACAGTTTTTCCCCTTGCGTCTACTTTGCTGAAATATATGCTACAAGCATAATAAATGAAATGAAGATGGAAAAAGGAGGAATGCTAAAACTGGACCAACTGCCTGAAGAGACCTAGGACCAAGGATAATATCTGTAAACTGTGTTTTTCCTGTGGAAACAATCTGTGACATGCTCAGACCTCCTCAAAGTATTGCATCATAATAATTTGTTTTTTAAGAATAACAAGACTAAAGTCCCATGATCCACTTATTTTAAAAACTGTAAAATTGTAAAAGTAGTATTGAATTAGTTTCCTTAATCAAAAAGAAATAGAAAGAATGCCAATGTTAAATACTACAAGCACTAAATCTAAACTACGAAGTTGGTGACTGATGTATACACAGTCCCATACTGCCTCTGCATGACCAGTGTGTCCCATACCGGGTAGAGAGTTGATGAACAACTTGAGTTACTGATTGAAGGAGGAGTGAAGGGATTGTGTTTGTGTAAATCAGCATTCTGCTTTTATAATTAAATTAAAAAAAAAAAAAAACAATATCCAGGCACAGGCACGAATCCTGAAATGTGACCCCATAAGCCATAAAGTATTTCTGTCGAGCTTTAGCAGTCTTGTGTCAGCAGCTGGTTGCTGTGTCCTGAAGCACTTCTCCAGGGCTGGGATTTGGGCGCCACTGCCACTTATCGTTGCTGTGCTCTTTTCTCCTTGACTCTAGTGACCCGACATTCCCAATACTTTGCTCCTGCTATTTGCTTGCCATCTGAAAGATCCTGCCGGCTTGAGCCGAGAAGCTCCTGGGACCGTTGCTGGGGAAACGTTGCTCCATCGTGGTTCCCAGTGCACAGCCAAGAGCGAATGCCACAGGAGCAGTCGTTAAACAGTAAAATAAACAAGGAGAAAGCAACATTCATGAGACTGAGTCAAAAAGGACAAAGCAGCGTTTAAGGGCCTCCTCCTCTTTTGCACATAACACAGGCACTTGTGTCATATGAAGAACTAACTCGTCTCTTACAACACAGTTTTGTTTAGAGACTGGATCACTCCCTCTAGTAGGAAAGCCAAATCTCATTAAGGGTGATTTTCCAGAGGCAACTGGTATCTCCCAGCAGAGTTTAAAGCAGATTAGGACTTTGGACATGTCTACAAAGACATATCCAGCAATTGTGTTCAGTGTTCAATTCTTTTGATCTTCCAGCCCTTACAAGCTTGAAAGGGTGGTAAATATGGGCACTGGAGATTTAACTGAGGAAATAATAATAACACAATAATTAAACTCTTAGATGGCATTTTTTATCTGCAGCTGCCCAGCCCTTTTTCAATGGAAAAAGAGAGCACAAAGCTGGAGGATGTGATGCAGCCTTGCAGGAAGAACCCCTGCTGTCACACGTATCAAATCCCTTTCATAGCTGTACCCAAGTCCGGGTTAAAAATAATTTTCCTAGCCATTACTCCTGCTGAGAAGCTCTTTCAGGACTTCACTGCTGCAGTGATTACTGGTCAACTTAATTTTGGTTATGTATTTTTCATCCCAGTTTCCTTCATTAGTGGAAATTACTACATGCCTTTTGTTTTTTACTCTCCTATTGGATGTGTTCACGGGCAACTACCGTTGCCCATCTTTGCTTTTCCAGGCAGAAGATAAGGTCATATTGCCTATTCTTACAAGTGCTCCATTCCCCAAGCTCCATTCCTTGTAGCACTTCACAGCTCTCCCCATGGGAAGCCACCCTCTTCCACTCATCCTTACGTTCTCCCAGGCAATCCATGTTTCCTAAATGACACCACATTGATGTGGTAATAAAAAAAAATAGCTTTTACATTCTCTCCTAGCGAGGAGCAATCAGTCATACAGGTCTGCCACTCTTAGGTGGAAATGTGAATCTCTGATCTTTCTCTGCTTTGCTTCTTCCTGCATTTTACTGGCTGAGATTCAGCGGGTAAGCTACCCATCAGCTGTGATCAAAGGCAGGGCATATGTTTCTCCCTTGAGCTGATAACTCTACTCACAAAAGGGAGGCTCTAGTCTCTAGCATCCACAGGCGAGCTGGGTTATAATAACAAGAGCTGAGAAACTACCATGGCTTGCCCACTGTCTCCTCTGAGTTCTCAAATTGACATGGTTAAGTCAAGTCCCACTCAAAAGGAAAAGCATGGTAGCAACACATTGAGGATACCTGTAATGATACCCTTTAATTACTTGGTTCAGCTGTGTCCCCAACTTGATAGCCACAAATTACTTGAGAGTCTTTTTTTTTTTTTGGAAGTAAACAAACATAGTATCAACTATTTCCAGTCATAGCCTGGCCTTCCAGAGGCCCCACTTACGACTACATGTATTTGGGAGCCAAAGCAAGCAAACAGGATGATTCATTTAACCCACAGCTTAGCAGATGGATGAATCCTTTGTAACTAAGGCAAAACAGGACCTCTAAGGTTGTAGATTTGTAGTACCATTCAAGCCCTGAGAGACAGAAACACTGGTAAAGCCTCATTGCCCACAAAGGAATCAAGACTTGTGTTTCTATGATACTTAAGTACATAAAAGTAAAGTTCCTATGGCACGACTCAACAGATGACAAACCAGTAAAAACAGTCAGAAAGAGAGGACCTTCACTTCTTGTCAGGACTGAGAGATCAACTTTTTCAACACGTTACAAAGGAGTTTGCTGTTTACACCTGAAGCTGTTTTCAGGTCCTGAGACAATTTAGACTTATGCAAAAACCTCAGATTAGTAGGAGAGACACACAACTATAAAAGCCAAACTATGCTTTGCAGTAAAATATTCAGTAATGGATGAATATTCCAAGTTCTAACAAGTGAGCTTGGACCTACGTGAGCTTTTAAAAGTTTCCCTGTTACTAATAGGTGCCCTTGAGGAGCTTCAGGAAGATAGCAATCTGTCCTTCTTGAAAACTGACTGGTGCTAATGCGTATCCTAGCTAATGCATAGACTGATACAGACTGTAATTTCCAGTGCAATGAACACACTAAAGCAGACTAATGAGCTATATATATTTTTAGTGGTTTTCTTATCGACAGCCTGTGTTTGCCCGCTGGCAGCAGGCTAATTTTATGATATTTCATTTGCACATAAAAATATTTTTTCCGGTCTGCTGCTGTTGCCCAGCAGTGCCTGCTTGGAGCAGGCAGGCGCTGGTTGCAGTGGGAGCTGAGCTGGCTGAGTGCTGTGGGAGGGCAGGGAGCCCCCACTGCCCCATGCATGCTTGAGACCCCCCTGCTCCCCTGCAGTGGCACAACAGAGCTCGTCCATGTCCCAGAGAGGCTCTGTGGACTTCCACTGCACACCCACACACTCTTTCTTTTGTTCCTGTAATAGCTCTGGCACTTCATGACCACATGGTCCATGAGCCACAAAACTTTTTACCGAGGCATTGACCAAATATTTTCTGCTTACCTCTTATGCTGGGTTCCTTTGTGCAAGCACAACACATGCCTTTCTGTCTGCCTCACAAGCTCTTACAGTATCTGCAGTTAGTGTGAGCTTGTGTCCTTGCTCTGCAAAGGGAACTGCCAGCATTAAAGTCATTTTCTGAGAAAGCCCGGCAGCCTTGATTGTGTGAAAGTGATTAAGTCCATTTCTTCCTATAACCTCTCCGACAACCTGAAATCCAGTGGTCCACAACCAATCATTCACAGAATCACAGAATGATATGGGGTTGGAAGGGACCTCTGGAGATCATCTAGTCCAGCCCCACTGCCAAAGCAGGTCCACCTAGAGCAGGTTGCACAGGAACATGTCCAGGCAGGTTTTGAATGTCTCCAGAGATGGAG
Source organism: Arenaria interpres (assembly GCA_013399435.1). Lineage (NCBI taxonomy): Eukaryota > Metazoa > Chordata > Aves > Charadriiformes > Scolopacidae > Arenaria > Arenaria interpres. Next base: position 210,049 of record VXAK01002949.1, on the reverse strand, counting down.
AGTCCCCCGCCTCCCCGGACAGCCTGTCCAAGTGCTCTACCACAAAGTAAAGAAGTTCCTCCTCATGTTTAGATGGAATTTCTTATGTTCAAGTTTGTGCCCATTTCCTCTTGTCCTGTCACTGGGCACCACTGAAAAAAGACTGGCCCCATCCTCTTGACACCCACCCTTTAACTATTTATAGGCATTGATCAGATCTGCCCTCAGTCTTCTCTTCTCCAGACTAAAAAGACCCAAGTCCCTCAGCCTCTCCTCATAAGGGAGACGCTCCAGGCCCCTAATCATCTTTGTAGTCCTCTGCTGTACCCTCTCCAGCAGTTCCCTGTCCTTCTTGAACTGGGGAGCCCAGAACTGGACACAGTACTCCAGATGGGACCTCACCAGGGATTCCTTTGTGCATTCCTGTAATCCAGGGTAGATTCATCTTACTTTGTCTTAGATAAGTGAAAAAACACAAGCACCTCTAGAAGGCAATTCATCCCATTTATTTTAGGCACTGGAGATAACTCTTTCTCCACTGAGTGGAGAGGAAACATCAACTCCTGGCTTGGACCAGCTGTATTCCTTTCAGCTGGTTGAAGGTTGGATGAGGAAGACCCCACCCTAGGCTATCTTTAGCAGCTCCAAGGTTATGAGTGGACAGGGAGCTCTCAGCTCCAAAACATAAAATCTATTCCTTACTTTGTTTTGCTCTCCTGGGCCTCTTGCTTTTCAGACTTGAGTCAGAATAATCATCAAATGCTTTCATCAGTTATTCTTATATTTAAACCATTATTCCTGGCAAGGGTATTTCACATTTCTTGTCCTCCTGCATGCACACACCCCCTCCCCACCTACTAGAATATAAAAAAAAAGTAACCTTCTTATCTTGATCTGCAAAGATCAGCTCTGTGCACAGATCCAAATCTTATTTCCATTCACTCCCACATTTATTTAAGGGTTTCACTTGGGAACCACAGATTTAATTATCTGGTGCTCTCCAAATTACGTTTACTTTCTTTTAGGTGCTACTCTGGTCAAACATCAGTTATGCTGCCTATTTAGATGGAAAGCTGACATCAAGATCACATATGAAGAGCAAGCCAAGAAAATAATTGTTAACTGAATGCACATTTCTTGAAAAGAGCTGCTTCTGCAGGAGCAGCCTCTGCCCTGGATGCTAGTTCATAACAAGACACCAGCCTCTGCCCCACTGTAGGTGTGCCTTTGAAGTTACTGCAGGTGGCTGAGCTCTCTGGCAAATGCTATAAACCCTCGCAGTCCCAGGAATGAGGTGGTCTTGTCCTCCTTACATCATTAATTTTTCTGAAGAGAAACATTGTGATGCAGGCCCTGAATTCTTAATGTGAAGTAGCATTCCCCAATACTGTGTTTCTTTTCAGGTCCAATAGTAAGCCAGTACAAGTAAGTCCTCAGTCTCAATTTCCCTTGAGATTCAGGACATTTTCTCCTCTAAGTACATTGAGACTAATGACTCTGAACTTCCCCGGATGGCCCTACTTAAAATACAGTGACAACTGAAGTTCTCTAATTTTGAGTGAAAAAAGAAGACAAAAAATTTGTCTTTGAGAAACTGAGTAAGATAAATCCCATTGCCTGGGGAGCACGTGCTAAATTCACATCCCCACTGTGACAATCTGTGTTAACCTGCATTTCCAGACGTCCTGGCACAGAACTCAGTGGGGGACACACAATACTTCAACAGCTGGTAGCCAGAGAAATACCATCCCATACCACCTGCCCAGAATAAGCCCAAACACTTGGGGGGCTGGAGACCAAGGACAGCCGTGAACATGGTGGCAGTCAGGAGAGGAGCTTGGCCCATCAGGATTTGGTCTCCCTTGGGTGTCAAAAGGCACAGCCTCGGGGTGAGAGCAAAAGTGACTGAAGACAGAGCCGGGGTCACTGCACTCCAAGGAGACCAGCCCCTCTGCAGCAGAGCGCTGCAAAAATCCCACCTCTCTGGGAAAGAGCTGCCACCCCAAAGAGCCATCTCACATCTTCTTTCAACTCACACAGCAGCACTTTGGTTTGTTTTTCACTTTTTTTCCATTTTTCACATAACATTTTCAAAAACAATATAGACCACGTTACCCTTATTTATAACAAAACAAATTGATGTAAAACATTTACATTATGTCGGTCGCTTGTTCAAGTCCACCTGCAAAACATTTACACTATTGTAGTTCACTTGAACAAGTCTACCTATGATGACGGCCTTCAGAATATTACTACACCAGTAGTTAAAGAACCAAATCTCACTTCATAAAAGATAAACCTTTGTTTCTTTATGTTCCCTTTGTATTCCAGACACCCCTGAGTATGTAACATCAGTTCTCTGTATCCTACTTTTTATCTCACTTTCACATTTCCTTCTCCTTCTCTACTTCGGAGGAGGATTTGAGGTATTTAACTGTCTTAGGGCACCAATACTCGATACACAAAAGTTCTACTTCTTTTCCACTACTTAGTGAAATCCAACCCTGTTCCTACAGCCAGATGTGTTATCACACTACTCTTAGAGGATGCATATGGACAGGAAGAATAAATCACATTTTGAAAGGTTACATTTCATGGCAAACCTAATTTGTTCTCCAGTTATATACCAGTAATTGCTTGATAAAAATGAGCATTGCTGATGTATCTAAAACATTTTTCATGTTCCTTCCAGCAATGGTCAGTTCATCTACAGTTTTCTTCCTTCAAAGAACAGATGTCCAAGTGGATCAACTGTTTTCCACACTTGCAGCCACATTTTTTCCATCTGCCCGTAAAATATATGTATTCTTTATCATCATCTTCAACATCCTGCACTTGGAAACAGTACATTCTGTGGTATTCTTTTTTTGCCATTGACTCAGACTGTGTTAGAAATCAAATCTCTGTGCCTGTATCTTTGGAGCAAACATTTAGAATATTTAAAGGGAGACTTTGGCTTAAATCTCAAAAATGTGGAGGTTCTTGCTAATATATTGAACAGTTTCTTAATTCAAGCCACGTCCTAGTCCTTAAAATCCTTCCACATATTTATTGGGCTAAACTCAGAACCAGCTATAAGTGGTGGTGGAATTTAATTTAGGGAATTTAATTATGGCCTCTCCCAGATGGATGCGAGTCGTTCATTTCCCTCGTTTGCAGGACCACAGGCAGTTCTAACATTCTTACTTTACAATTGTTTTCTTTGGAGCTGACGTTTTTCCTGATTATGTTTTTTCTCTGCAGAGTTTGAAAAACTTCTGGGTGATTTACCTGAACAAAAAGCATTATCTTCGGCGTCTGTGAGAGGTGTCAGTTATGCTTCTGTAACGATATAGACCTTAGGGCTGGATCCCTTTCCCTCCCATACAGATGAAGATAATACACATTACATATCATGGAACTATTTCTCGACTATCATGTTATGTCTTGGAAGAGGAAATAACCAAGTTATTTTGCTCATTCCGATCCTCGAGACACAACATGGTCACTGATTATTTATTGCTCCCTTCTGATTTATGTCAAGTCTGGAATACAGTTAGATTAACCTAATGGACAGCGTTTTGCATCATGAGTAATTGATTTGCATACTTCAATTTAAAGGACACAAGGTTCCTGAAGCTGTACCAGCTTTACACTGGTGCAGATTCATTGTTTATGGGAATCTATGCCAGACTTTTATACTCATATCAGAGAGGAGAATCAGGCCAGTCACGAAAGAGTTAGAGGAACAGAAGGGCAAGACCAGATTGTTACTGGTAATCTGTCAAATCACTTCCAGGAATAAAACTTTTTGTTAGTCAAATGACTCTCAAAACACTAAAACATCCCTCCAAATTCTTTTCTTGGCAAAGATAACAACGTGTTACAGCTGCCTATGAATCTCTAGCTATGAGATATTGGTAGATAAAACAGAACTGAATTCTCCAGTGTACAATTATCTGTTATGTTGAGGCAGTTATTTCTTGGGGAGGGATTTTCTGAGACAGTCTGTTTAAGCAAAGAGTAATCCAAATGGTGAAAAAAAATTTAGATTTTCTGTGGAAAAGTTCATAGATATGCAGTTACCATGACAATTGTATTTGGCTCTGGAAAATGAAAAAACTGACTCTTTTTAGACTGAAGTAAAATATAATGAGTTTGGATGCATAAGAAAACTGCATTTTCACTCTGATGTGGAACAGTCCTTCTGTAACAACCTTTCTTAGCTTCTGCTTTTAGATTTCAGGGGGTTTATTTTCCTTTTTTTTAAACAATATGATTATAGGAATTCGAAAGGGCGAGAGCAACTCCCTTGCCCTACCCTTCCCATATCCAGGGTATGCTCCTGGTATTCTGTGTTCCAAAATTCTACAGGTTGCACCTTAGCTGCAAAACAACAGAAGCAGTTTTCCTGCATCTAGGCAGCACGAAAACGCAAACTTGTGTTTATAACTTCATCAGATCATAGTAGACTTGGAGAAGAGGAAAATAGCTGATAGGTATCCATCTGCTGGGAAAGCAGCATGTCTGGTCCGAAATGTCTCTCTCTGTCTCTTGTGAAAGATAGCCAGGATGATTTTTTTGCTCTGTTGGCGATTGGAGAATAAAGAAGATTTTTTAAACCTTTGGCATTGTGTATCCTTTATCAGCTCTCCGCTTCCAGCACTTGTGTATGCATATCCCCCCCAGGATCACGCCAGCCAATGCAATGGGAATCATTGCAACGTACCAGGACAAGCCGACAGCTGGAAAAGTAAAGAAATGAAATATTAAATTAAAAAAAAACACCTCCCAGGAACATAGTTCTCTAAGTTCAAGGAGGAAGAGGAGAAATCACAATAAAAAGGATGTCTGCAAGTTAACCTTCCAGCAGGGTTGACCACCTGTGAAAGGAAGAGGCCTATTGATTGAGCGCTCTGGGAAATGGGTGTATGAAGATGGGAGGAAGAATTGGAAAACAATAGAGGGTGAGAATTTAAAGTTCAACCCTTTTGCATACACATGACTCTTCCCAACCCCTGCTCAGGGCAGCTATGTACTTTCTATCTTAACTTGGTGGAAGCAGAGACGTTCCAAGCAGGAAATAAAAGAAACGTGTGGAGAGCGAGTATGTAACAGCTAGTCCACCCTCAAGCTCTGTGAATATTTTCTCATATTTTCTCCTAAAAATTACTAATGAACAAACCAAGACTCAGCTTTTCCCCAAAATACAGCTAATTTCCAAGTGTTCATCCACACCATTTGGGATTATTCCAGCCTGCACTGGTTTATGGATTATCTCCTCTGTAGTAAGACCTGTGTAGCCATGGAAGACAAAGGCAGCACATCATCTAGCAAAGTGAGTACAAATCCCTCATCATAGGATGCTGGAGTGAGTCACGAGGTATAACTCATAACGAAGACTGTAAATGTTCATGTGCCTTTCTAACACAGTGTGAGCAAGCTTCAGTGATTCATCAATGTCATGCAATGAAACAATTAGGATTGCTTCACACTGTTTTTACAGCTGGTTCTTGGCCAATGGTCTATCACACTGCAACATTAATTGCTCTGAGCTTGGGGTTTCTCTTCCCATCACTAGGAGCCAAAATAACAACACCCATCATAATTTACACCTCTTGTTATTTTGGCAGCAGTCTGTGCATGAGAAGAAGGAACACTCTGATCTTTGTTCTGCTATTGTCTTTTTTTTTTTTCCACTACTTGTTGAGGAACTGTAGGAGATCTGGCCCTGCTGCCCCCAATAGAAGTTTGCCAGTAGTCTCCCTGGAGCCATCATTTCACAAAGTGTATCTAAATTGGAGACCTGTCCAGTGAACAGTTATATCAGCTCAGATCCTTAGCCCTGCAGGAAATGTCAGTGAATTGCCCACAGAAAGTCAGTGAACAGGCTATTCTAAAGTCTTCAGGTGAAAGAGACAACCAATTTTCCGCCAGGCAATAATTCATTCCAATACGAGCTCTGACAGTATGAAAGGCTTGGATAATAATTTAGCATTAGAATAATGATAACACTTATCCCAAATAAGCATTCAAGCTAGTTACCTTCCTGCTTGACCCTTGTTGGCAGTTCTTGGTAGCCATATCTGTTCTGGGCCAAACATGTAAAGTCTGTGTAAAAATCCACTTCTTCCACAGAATGAAAAACCAGTGGCACTTCTATGAAGTTTTCACCATTTTCTACAATTTCTCTGGAAGAAAAAGAAAAATTTGATGTTAAATCCTTTTATAAACTAGCTTTTCTCTATTTGATGTGTTCATTCTAACAGCACACTGCAAGAAAATGCATTGGCTAGTTGCTCGTTTCTGAACTAGCCCCTCAGCATTAGAGGACACCTGTGTTTTCCAGCCCAGTTGTGCGAACTATTTGAGTCTCAGAAGTCAGTACCCATCCTGCACTTCCTAAATCTTCCCGGAAAAAAACAAAACAAAACAAAACAAACCCAAACAATTGGATTTTTTCTAACAAAAATAAAGAAAAAGAAGGGAAGAAAGGCAAGCAGAATTCTTTTTATCTTTGAGCTCTCTACACAGTTTTGTGGAAGGACCTAATTCCTTCTCTCTGATCACCTATTAATTCCTGAGATTAATTCTTACTGTTAGTTGGAAGAGGACATATGGAGAACATAACCCTGCAAATGCTCACTCAGCAAACTGAGCCACCATTCCTGTCTATCATGCTCCCAAAGCCAAGAGCTCAATACAAGAAACTGTCTAGGAAGTTTCCAGCTTCCTTCAACCTTATTGTTTCATCAGTCCAACCATTTAAAAGTGGTTTTCTAGCTGCAGTCAGACATTGTCTCTTGATATCTTTTAGTCATTGCTGCAGCAGTTGTCCAGCTGCTCTTTAATGATCTGATCATCTGTCTGCTATGCCCTGCAGCAATGGAGTTCCCTGTGCATTCCTCCCCTGGACCGTACTGCAGGAAAGCAACAACACGGTGGCAGGTGCTCTGCCAGAGATTTCTGCAGGGAATTTGTCTTCCCAGTGGCAGTTGGTCTGTTTTGCCTTGCTGCCATTCTGAGGGCTTCCAGCAGAACTGGGGTGTCTCACACGCTGTGGGCTCCACGTGAGCCATAGCCTGCATGGTCCCTGTCTTCGTGCAATTGTATAATATATAGCAGTAATAATAAACAGAATGGCAGGGGTTGGTAGAGACCTCTGGAGATCATCTAGTCCAACTCCTCTGCCAACACAGGTTCACCTGGAGCAGGTTGGACAGGAATGCATCCAGGCAGGTTTTCAATATCTCTGGAGAAGGAGACTCCACAACTTCTCTGGGCAGCCTGTTCCAGTGCTCTGTTACCACTATCTGATAGTGACAGTAACAGTAAAAATAATGTTTAAAGTCCAAGTAAGAAAGTACACGTGCTGCTCTACTCTAAAGCCTGCAGAGACTATAGCCACTGTACATTTTATGGCTCCTGACCACAAGTTTAATCCCCTGTCACTTATCCATGTAAACAACATTTTAAATAAATGGTTTCAATCATGCTGTGGGGTATGTGAAAACACATAAGTGATTGGGCGTGCGGTTGAGTTACCATGTCACCTCCAGCTGCAGCTGTGCAATAAACTAGATACAACCAGGTAGTTATCTGGCACTGATAGCCACAAATAGCCCAAACCAGCTCACATCCATCCCTCAAAATAGGTATACCACATCTCCAGGTTCCGTTGGGAATCCCTTGCCCCATGCTAAATCCTCATCAATAGCAAGGAGCTCTTTGGGAGGGTGTTACCTGGTGAGTGACCAGTTTGACCACTAACAACTGAGGCAATGGCATCCTGGAGTCCAGGAGCCTCCCTGGGTCCACTCACCAGTAGAGGCAGAGCCACCATGACGCAGGTGAGGGTGATGATCTGCGTGGACACACTCAGCTTCGTCAAATGAGAGATAAAACACACCAACCCGGACCTCAATGAAGAGATTCCAGTGGGTAGGTTTACCTCACATTTGCAAAGCGCCAGAAGCGTGCCTGCACGCAGTGAGTTACTGCTGCTCAGATGACACGTGACAGGTACAGAAAGCAGATCTTTTCCCTCCTTTCCTCGTGGGAAAAGCCTTGAGGCGTGCAGCTATGAGGCAGATGAGAGAAGGCTCCTCAAGATGGGGAGAGACAATGGAACAGGGCAAGAGGATGTGGGACATCCTGCTTTGCCCTCCCATCAGCATCCCCCTCACTGTTTCCCTGGCACCAGCCCTAGCACTCCCTGGCGTCTCTGTGAGTCAGTTTAACTTACTGATGTGGAAAAGAACAACCCTAAGGGGAAAAACAATGGTATTTTAAAACAAAACAAAACACTGGATATTTTTCTGTTGTCTCAGTGTATTCAGAGAACCTCGTGAATGCCAGGGAGAGGATGTTGCTGTTTCACAGGCACAGGCTAGGAAAGAGATAAGAGAAGCACTGGGAAGGACCAAGTCCCATTGCTTCCCACTGCAGCCAGCTTTTACATCAGCTCAGCTGCCCATGAAAATGTGCTTCAAGTCTAAGCCTCAAAGTTGGGTCATTTGCAGTACACCATGAATAAAAAACAGAGATAAGGAATTTATTTCACCCTGTCTGGGTTGGGTTTGGGGTTTTTTTCCCTTGCCTGCCTGGTTTGTTTTCCATAGCTCTCAGCTTCACTTCGGATCTGTCCCTTGTGTCATTATCTGGCATTCAGCTGCACTGAGAGCCCCTGCCACGCTGCAGGTTAAAACAACAAGCAGAAGAAAACACTTTCAGACTTACTGTCGTTCCCCCTCTGTAACTCTGCTTTGCTTGTAAACCACATCAACGGCGGTGTTATTTGCTAGCCATCCCACATCGGTATGGACGTGCCTGCTCAGTCCAACAAACACTTTGCAGGGGAGAGTCATCTTGGAGCCTGTTGGTAAAAGAAAGATTAGAAAACCATTTGGATACATACGGAGAACTACTCTTTTGCTTGGTGAAAACCAACATCTGCAGTGGGAGATCAAGTTCCCACACACGTCAAACACCACCACATTCAAAACTGAGGTTAAGCCCCAGATCACTTTTGATCTGCTTCTCCTTGGCAGCAAGACCCTTTAGTTCAGCAGTCTTTCCCGCTACTAACCTAAGCACTTTCCCATTGCAACAGTTAACAGCTCTTGCACTCTAGTCACATTCCTCAGGAGGCAAAGCTGTATTCCTGTGGCCTTGCTCCTTCTGGTGTATTGCAGCCCACAGGGCACAGTGTGATTTACGGCTCTGGAACAACTGCATTAACTAGCAGTGTAGCTTCACGCAGAGATGCTGTGGCCAAGGACATTCAGCTCAAGGTGGGACCTCCAGAGATAAAGTGATCGTGCAAAAATTCAGAAATTTTGCTATAATTATTTTAACTCAGGGCAAAGGATAAAAAGCCTTCTGACCCGTGCTATCTATATATCTATACTAATCTATATTAAAAGGAAAAGACTTGGTAGTCCTCTACTGGCAGAAAGAAATGTGCCAGGGAAAATTAAGACATCACAGAACACAGTTGTATGTATAGTACCCAAGTTTAAACAAGCTTAGTGTAAAATATATCTGGCATTTTCTGGAAAGAGGAAATGCAACAGAAATTTTTTGTCACAATATAATCCTCAAAGAAAAATTGAGATCCTGCATTCTAACTAACAACAGCTGTCTAGTTCAAACAGTAAAAAGCAATGAAAAAATGCCTCCTCCCAAAAGAGCTAGATGGCTCGCTTAAAGCCACCGGATAACCTACAACAATTTAAGGAAATGTTGAAAAATGAAAGTTCTTAGTGAAGGGGGAACTCTGGAGAGCTGATCTAATGGTGCAAGTAAGCTTTTATTGCTTTGTTAGTGGCTAGAATCCACAGCAGTTCTGCAGCTTCTCCTACATGGGAGATAGCACCTAGTTGCAGACAGTATGAAGCAAAAACTACTCCAGCACCAACCCGCAGCTAATAAAATCAAGATCAAAAGTACTACAACAATTTATGCCAACAAGCTACACCAGAAGAGGACCTGCTCTACCTTTTCTCTGATTAGATGTTTACAAAAGTAGCGGTGGGCCTTACCGAGAGCAGCTGATGTTGTCTTTTGTGTTGGATACACAATTAGTGGGGTAATTCTCTTTTCTTGTTCTGGAGAGAGAAAGAGCACAGAGAGTCAGTGCTAGGGCCAGAGAAAATTGTGGGCATTGCCTCAGAACTAGAAATAGAAATGTGCCACTTTGCTCAACAGCTTTCATTTGCTTATTAAACCCACTGGCAGAGAGAAATTTCCACTTCAAGCCCAGAGAGATCTGTGTTTGCGGAGACAGACAGGATCGAGCGCACACCTTGATGCTGAAAGCTGCACCACGAGGAGTTCACGAGTGAGCAAGCGAGCGTCTCTTGGAAGCAAAGGTAACAACAGGCACTAAGCACGACCCTTTTCCTGAGCAGCGCGGGATGAGACCCTCGCACACCCATTTCATACTGGCAAACAACACCCTCATCCCCCCCTCCCCAGGCCAGCCTGGGGTTCAGAACCTCCTTCCACCGGCGGGCAGCAGCTCCCAGCCGGAGAAAGCAGCACCCCGGGGGCTTCCCCCTCCGAGCACCTTGATTCTATGAAAAGGGGTCACAGAAATTGTTGGAGAAAATCCTTTTTGAAGATTTGCCACTCTTATTGTCTAATTCTTTTCCCCCTCCCCACGGGACGGGTTGATGTGGTGCTGCGGGACACGGTTTAGTGCTGGGGGTTTTTTTTGCCAGAGTTGGGTTGATGGTTGGACCAGATGATCTTGAAGGTCCCTTCCAACCTTACATGATTCTACGGTTCTATTCTATGACCGACCACCCCCCCCGGCCCATTCACC
>VXAK01002949.1:163768-199104 GCA_013399435.1 Arenaria interpres | reverse complement strand
AGTATCTCCAGGGATGGTGCCTCAACCACTTCCCTGGGCAGCTCATTCCAATGTTTAATAACCCTTTCAGTGAAGAATTTTTTCCTAACATCTAACCTGAACCTCCCCTGCTGCAGCTTGAGGCTGTTTCCTCTTGTCCTGTCGCCTGTGAATTGGGAGAAGAGACCGACCCCCGCCTCTCTCCACCCTCCTTTCAGGTGGTTGTAGAGAGCGATCGGGTCTCCCCTCAGCCTCCTTTTCTCCAGGCTGAACAACCACAGCTCCCTCAGCTTCTCCTCATAAGACTTATTCCCCAGAACCCTCACCAGCCTTCGTTGCCCTGGGTGTTTTGTTTCCTGAGTCCTCTGACGTCATTTGCGGTCACACCGCCGATGTGTGTCCCTTCCCCCTCCTCCCTCCCACCGCCAAGACATAAATTAGGTGATTTAGCAGCTGCAGGCACTCGCCACATTGCGTGTTGCCTCCCACCGATCAGCAGCGAGTCATTGGAAGGCGTGGGCGAGCCCAGCTCTGCCAGGGGTGCTGTGGGAAACCCACCAGGCACCCATGGCATCCCCTTTCCCTTGGCAGCCCCGAGAGGACAACTACGAGTCCCTCTCCTCAGTTTGACCAACAAAGGAGGGATTTGCCGAAGTTCTGTAATGTTTTAAGGGGTCCGTATTTACCAATAGTCTCCAGTTGAATTGTTCTGGTGATTTCATAGGTTACACCTTCGTAGGGAAAAGCCATCTTGCAGGTGTAATAGCCAGCGTCTGTTGGTAGCACAGAAGTCATGATCAGAGAAGTCGAACCTTTCAGAATTACGAATTTTTCACTGGCGTCTTCCAAAGGCAGAGCATCCTGCAGAAAGGACAGCAGCTGGTGTTATGGCGCAAGTAGGTGTGGCTGCGCCCTGTGTAATTCCCAGACAAAATTACCTATCCCCGTCTCTCTCTTATTAAAAGTTCACTTATTCCTGTGAAATCTGAGTAGTTCCACTTTCTCACCAAAGGGCAAGTTCTTCAAGTGTGTGCCTGTCTCTAAAATGTTCTGAGGCACTATATGAAGGGTGAAAAATCGCTATTTTAATCTATCTATAACATGTGTGTATAGCTTTTCAATAAAGTGCACATTTTAAGATGGAAAAGATGTAATAGGCTCTTTTCTGAGTCCTCTTAAGACTAATCATCTAAGACATTCTTCTAAGACAAAACCATTTTAATAACCATGGAGGTTTCCACAACACTGTTACTTTCCATACGTGACCTCATAGGAGTGATATTCGAAGCCATTCTTCTAAGATAAAGATGTTTTAGTCATCATGCAGGCTTTCACAAAACTATTATGTGCCCTACATGGTCTCATAAATTGTGATAAATTCCTGCTCTGTCTCACCAATTCTCTGTTTATACGTGGGTTGGAGCCCTGCTAGGAGCAATGATGCTCCTTCTCCATGAAGGCAGGCTAACTCTTTCTGACACTCATAGCTAGAACTATGTAGAGGAGAGTAGCCTTGTACTTAAATAAGTAGGTTATAGCCTGCTTCTGAACAAAGACGTTTTGCTGGAGTGCCACCAGTCACGACATAGGCGCTGCTGTATAAAGCCAGCCTGGGTGTTGCATCCTATGGCAAGGATGACAGTGGCCCAAGGCAGAGCATATGGTCATAATGTGAGTCCAAATAAAAGGTAAACCAAGTTATTATGAAAATAGAAGAATACCGTGCTGTCCCGTGCAAGATCCGACAGCCGAGGGCGGTCACATGAGGGCTATTTAACTTTACAGGCACTACCAGGCTTGTCTACTTGAAAAATGGTAGGCTGGCAAGTTAGGCAAGAGGTCATTATAAACTTTGTGTGATGGATCTAGTACCTCCAAATGCTGTATTCCAGTTGATTAATGAAAGCTACCCCATCTGAACAGCTCACATGGGGGTAGCACCACTGAGAGGTCCTACTTTATTGGATTCACTAGAGGGGCCATAAAAAGCAGCATAGCACCAAAGAAAAGGGCCTAGTTCTGAAGTAGCAAACCCTGGGATCAGGATAGGTTACCCATCTTTAAAATAATTATACTGGCTGTTAGAGCATATAACGTGAAGCATTTCACCCCATGCAGACTCCACCCTGGAGAACCTTTCTTACAATATATACATCAATCTGCCCCCAAATTCCCAGTATATTATGCTATAATGTTAAAATGCTCATGACTTTACCAACATGATGTTCAGGAGGAAGAGAAAGTGGAGGTGTATGCGCCTTTACAAATGGATTGGGATTAGGCTTTGCACAAAGAGGAGTGGAAAGTTCTACCTTGTACCACTTGAGCTCCAGGCTTGTCCGGTTTGGTGTAAAATCCCACAGCTCAGGGCAAACAATCTTTCCAGAGGTGAAAGTGGACAGGACCTGGAGATAGGCAATCTCCCGAGCAGCTGTTTTCTCCAGGACTGTGAGGTGTATGGAGACCTCGGCGCAGTAGGAGGAGTTCCTGAAGACAGAGTGGGGAGAAGTGAACACCCATCAGTGGTGAAGGGAACTCAAGTGACACTCTGGCTCCATTTCCCTCCCTAGCCATTTCTAAGAGGCCAAGTCTGAGATCATACTAGGAGGGATCCTGGAAAATACGTGGTACTGGGATTTGGCACAATCTAAACATGTTGTTGACAAATGTCTGCCTCAGAGCTTCAGTCTATTCTCTTTTCTCTTTTTTTTTTTTTTTTTTTGTTGGTACACCAAGTTTTCTGTACACCCTCAGGCTAAGGCATTATTTTAATTTTGCAAGGAGGGGGATCCTGTCCACCTAAACACTAGCAGGTGTGTCATGAACCCTCCACCATTTCCTTGAAAGAGGTCTTGACTGTGTGGAACCTAAGGATGAAATAAAAAGCTTAAAGCATGTATTAAAATACATCTGCAGTTACTGTTGCACAACCAGTAGGCATTTCTTAAGTACATATTATTTTGCACAGGAAAGAAGGCATTCCTGCTCTGAAAGTTTTACAATATTTAACTTTTCTTTCTAGCCCCAAATGACAATCACTTCCTGTCCCATGGAGAACCAAACTGGGGGAAACAGTTGATTAAACTATGTCCTTTCAGACCTCTGAAAGCCTGCCTCGGAGATTCCTCCACCCATGGCAGTGCCTGGGCCCTGTGGGGGCCAGCAAAGCTAGAGGGTCCTGGCAGCAACACCAGCAACTGGAGGGATTTGCATCTGGGGGCTGCAGGCAGATGAACTCGCACTACTGCTCAAGCGCTGTGGTGGGCTGTCACCTACAGGTCAGCTGTGAAAATCCAAAATACTTGCTCAGCAGAAGCAGAGATCTGTGGTAATTTGCTTCTACTCATTTTACAGGGTGTTAAAAAAATGTGATGTTTTTCCTGCAGGATGGTTTGCAAAGAAAATATAATTATTATTTTTTACTTTATTAGTCCTGTAATAGCGTTAGCAATGAAGCTATGGACTTGGCTCTCACACATCTTTTCAAACAGGTTTCACAGCATTTCACTATAGCTGTCACTAACACTGCTGTAGTGTTACAGGTTGAGGAACTGAGCCAGAATAGTCCAGAAAGGGGATTTAAAAACACCCTTCAGGGTCTCAGGCAACTACTCTGTGCTCCAGGACAACATTTGCAATTTTTTGTTCTTCTGGTCTCACTATCAAAGTCTTCTCTTCTGCCCCACCACTGCAATCACTGGTGGAAAGGTGACATGTGGAAAGGCCAATCTAATATGCGGAGCGTGATTTATTGAGTTCTGCCTGTCCATCTCTTCTGCTGGTGACACGTCACTCACAAGATGTGCCTTACCAGCAAGGAAACTGTGCTCTACACAGACAGCTCCAGGGATGTAGAGCTATGTTTTCCACTATAGACCCCAGAACAAGGTGCCAGTTGCCAGAGGTGTACTGGGAGACTGACTGGACAGAGGAGCTGTCAGAAGATGAGGACCTGGGACACCTTCTGCAGTTCAGGCTTTAATGGTGATGGGTGTTTTTGCCTTTCTCAGTTCCCTGCAAATCCAGACCCTGATACCTCTTTTGAAACTGTACAAGGGGCTATCAGATTGTAAACACTCAGAAAAAAATCACCAGTAAGGCTGAAAAAAGCCACGGCTCAAGTCTCAACCCACTGCAGTATGACAAATCTGGTACCAGTCTAGTAAGTACACATCGGGTCTCATGACAGATCTTCCAGAAATATCAAGGCAATCAAGTTCTGATTTAAAATGTGAAGTAGAAGAAGAGTAAAGCTCAGGGATAAGGAAGAGGGATGAAAGAAGCCTCTCCAGAGCCATGGTGCCGTAGTATGTGCTTCACAAGGTAATCTGAAGTGCAGACAGGGCTATTTGCTTCTCTGGAGCTGTGACACAAGGGTTGCGTTCTGCAGAATCCCCTGCAGCATGTCCCCACACACCACAGCCCTAACTAGCTCCTAAATAAGCTAGAACAAACTCTGTGTACACTATTTCCTCACGAGATCATAGCTAGAGCAGCAATACTGTGTCATGATTTATCCAGATTCCAGTATATACATCTATAGGAGACACACAATGCATTTAAGAATTCTGACTTCCCACAGTTTTTTCTCTAATTAAGTTGGCGAGGAAATGGTCTTATCCAGACATGCTCTGAGCATAACTGGAGTTTAGAATCAAGCTAATGTATTTTAGACAATCATATTGTTAGTGCACTGGATTCTCTTTGAAATACCCACCTTCTGGTGCAGATATATACTCCTGAGTCTTCTAGCATTGCTGGTAAAAACCAGAGTGCATCTCCTTTTGCCCAGATTCTTGGATCTTCATCTCTTCCTGATATCATGGTTTTTGAACCATTTTTATACCATGTGATATTAAGGGCCAAGGCAGAAAAATCCACATGTTTGTATGTGGGGGAAGGGCATTTCAGAACCACAGGTTCTCCATGCAGTTCATAGTAGTGTTTGAAATACACGGTGTGATCTGGGCAGTTTTCTATATAAATCAGAGATATTTTTATATTACTGTCAGCCAGGCACATTGAAAAGAAGGGAGAGGGAGACCAAAAAAAAAAAAAAAGAAAAAAGTATGCCCTTACCTGTGCTTTTGACTTGCTGGAGTCTGAAAGCGGAGGCACCTGCTGTGCACATCACCAGGACGAAGAAGAGCCCACACATTTTTTCCCAGAGGAAAGCAGAAGGAGACAGCCAAGGGAAGGTGTCTTGAAATCTACAGGGAGGTTTATTACAAGACAGAAGATACAATGTAAATACTCAACATAAACTGAAGAATTAACTGCTCTTTTCCTCACTCCAAGCCTGGTGAGCTTTGGTTTGCCCTTAGTGAGCAGAAAGGCTTCTTCATCCCTAGTAGACTTGTGGAACAAGAGCGTCTGGCTTGGCATAAGCACATCACTTCTGTCCCTTTCACTCTGGGAGATGCAGACAACATACCACAAGATGCTGCTGTCTCCACAGCTTTTCAGCGCAACAGCTACAGGTGGAAAAATCCAGCTCTGCTTCTTTTGCAATAAGGTGTGACTGAGGAGCGGGTCAGCTGTTTCGAGTTAGCTGTAGTGTAGCTTGGGTGAATGCAGGACCAAAGATGCAACAGAATAGACTTTAGCTCCTTAGGCAGTCACTTCAGGTGCCTCCCAAGGTTGTACAGAGCTCACTAAATTCTGTGTCACTTCGTCTTCCCCACTGTGGCTACTGAAGTAGGCCGGCTATCATAGATCAGGCTTCTGGCAAACTCCCTGCTACAACCAGAACCAAGCTTTCAAAGTCTCCAACAAATGTTTCTCTTGGGACAAAAAACCTTGATTCCCACAAGTCCTGGTTTGAGCAACATAGGGTTCGTTTCTTTTTCGGTAAGGTGCCTTCTAATACTAGGGAAAGCTGCATTTTTAAAAGACTGTAGTGTCTGAATTTGTGAAAATATTTACTTTATTGCCAGGTATGGTATGTGGGTTTCAAGATCTCAGTGTTTTCAAGCTAAGGCAGCTTCCTACTGATATAATTGGCCGAGTATAATCCTCATATATTTTATATTGGTATCAGGATCAATATTGGTTCTTTAGTATTATTAATGTTAATTATTTTGCATTATTCTATTAAATCTGTTTATATTTCAGCCCTCGGGTTTCCTTGCTTTTTCCCCAATTTCCCTTCCCAAGTGGGGCTGGGCCATCAGGTGATAGAATAATTGTCTAAATACTAAATTTTTGTGGGTTCTTCGAACCATAACACCATGGCATACGCACTCATCTTGCTGGCGGTGGGCAAGTGAGCTGTCAGCGTGGACATTATTACTGTCTGTGCCAAAAAAAAGATGAGGAAAATGCTGAACAACTCATCCTAAAAATCAGACATAGTTACACTAAGGTAAAACAAAACTATCCACTGTCAGTCATTCATTAATCCTCATCTGTATCAGCCTGGCATGGGGAAGGCAACTTCTGTGCCCATCACTGGATGCTCCCTGGTCTACCACGAGGCTTCAGCTGCTGCTACTGAGTTGATTGATTACATGTTACCTCCGTGCACCACAGGCAAAAATATGTAAAACATGCTATGTATAGGCACCAGCATACACTCTATGCAAGGTATTTATGTGCAAAACAGTACGTAGATGCACATGATACATACTATTTCCATTTTATATACAGATAGATAAATTGCATGCATTTAACATTAGCCTAACAATATAATTGTCCCATAGGATTAATTTTAAATGGCTGGACAACTACTTTGAATCATATCCAAAAGCAAAAATATTTTTGTATCAATATAAGACAGTCATATTCATAGGTACTTACCTTCAGGCATCTTCTGTGTATCCCATCATGCTCATATTTATAATGCAGTTTTAATCTGTAGATGTTCTAGTAGCTTTATTTTCTGACAACTGACAGTTCCACTATAATAAACTATTTCCAGCTTATTGTCATTTCTACAACACCACAAAGCCAACCTCTTGCTCAATAATACTGTTTCATAACCATGGGTTGTCTCCCCTACCGCTAGATCTGCAAAGGTTTCCAGGGCACTGGCATGGAGCTGTAGCCAGGCTACACCTGGACTAGGTGCTCTTGGCTTTTCCTGTAACATTAACAAGTCCCATGGTTCATATGTAATACCTGGTAACAGGAGAGTTTATCTCTTGTTAGATCCTTTGCCTGATGAAAATACTTGTTTATTTTGTTCAGAGCTTTCCGGTCCCCTTGGTTTAGTATCTAGCAATCTCCATAAGCCCTACACAACCTGAGGGTTTAGGGGAGGTTTTCATTCCCATATTTCCATCAGATTCACTTACCTGTGGTTCTGCAGTCTTTCAGCCATTAGCTTCTCATGAAAAGATTTAAGACTGAAAATTGCCAGTGAGGACCTTATAAAGGGTTTAGCACAACCCACAGCGGAAATTTGTCTCTTGTTGCCCAATCAGATTTGTGTCAGAACCAAACGACGTTTTAGAGCCATCTTTCTTTCCTTCCGCAGAGTGAGGATGAGAGAAACAGACACACAGAGAGAGGGAAAAAGTATGTATTTGGATTTCCCAAAAAACAAGGGGGAAATGACTGCTAAATATATGACTATATTTCCCTTTTTCTGACCAATGGCAGCTTGCATACACTCATGTCTTCACATGACTATTTCACGCTCTACTTCAAATAAAAAATTCTCATGGGTAACAAAAGGTGTCCTGCAGCACAGTCAGCAGCTAAATAATTGCAATCCTCACAAAATGGTTTAGCAAGTTCTCCATGGACAACATAAATCTTTTGTGATTTCCCAGATCGCTTGTGAATCACAAATGGGTTGATTCCACTTTCCTTCCATAACATCCATCTTAAGTGTCACAGCTTACATTAAGGCTGTCTTTGCAATGGAGTGTAAAGAATTAACAGATATAAGTAGATTATGGCATCCAAGCTCATGAGCAGAAGGGGTAAGAAATGAGTTGTGAATTAGAGCAACATTGGCCTCCAACCGTTTAGAAGAGGGCAATCTAGCAGAGGACTTCAGTCTGGAACTGGATCACAAACCAATTCTTCCTGTGCCTTGTCCTGACATGTGATGCCTCCTGCAGGCAACCCTGAATTTCTTACTTGATCCCTCAAAGTCTCTTGGTCCCTCAGGGAGCAGCAGTGCTGCAGTGCCTCGTTGCTAGCCCAGGAAAGCAATGTGTGGTGGTGGGCTAGACCTGGAGTCAGCACACAGGTGCCTGCTAGCAGACCTCAGTAAAATGTCCTCCCCTCCTCGGACTTCAAAAACCTCGGCTGAGCAGCCCTGGTCTGGAGCACTGGGGTCCTAACCTAAGGCTCAGGCTTTTTGGTGCTTTCACTGACCAAATAGTGACTGAGCAATAAAAACAACTTAGCTGTTTGTTGCAGTAAGCTTATAAGAACCATTTTTTATTTAGCCCTAATGTAATTCACTGTGTCCTTCTTTAACTAATATCAGCCTCAATTGTACCGGAGACCACAGAATATTGTTTAAGAGATGAAAAATCATCAGGTTTTGAGACCATGCTGCCATCTACTATGGCAAGAAGAAACATACAGATGATGACTTCTATTAATATATTGCAATCTTTAGGGGTGTGTCATATGCTTGGATCGCACATATCCATTTGTGCAGGCAATATCCACTGCGTTACAGCAACTTCAGAAAAGAAACAGAAAGAAGAAATAATGTATTTCAATCTGTAATGCTCTTTACAGTTTCTGTATCCTGACCAGTGCAGTCATTGCAAGAGTCTCTGCAGCTGTCAGCCCCACACGTGCCTGCCCAGTTTTCCCTAAGCAGTCCTGTTATCCGTAAACCCAAAAGGCTGATAATGCACCTAAAGTTAGTTACTGACCTGTAGTGCTCCATCATCTTGGTGAAAAGAAAGAGTTCATCACCACTGATGTTGAAGTCCCACATTTGGGCTACGAAACCACTGGTCTTGCTTCCTGGACCCCCCAGACTTCATTCCGAGAATCTGATTTAATGAACTATAAAATTATTTCAGTCCTTCCTTTTTCACTTTCAGACATAAGGGCTGTCAGATTGGGTGACCTGTGTTATATTACATCTAAGATCAGGCTATTACTATATGAGTGACTTACACAATAAAGGTGGGAGTCTCTTAACGGTAACCCTGGTCGCAAGAGCCAGGCAAGTTCCCAGCAAATAACTCAGGCACTTACCGGGCTCAAAAAGAGCAAAACTGCAGGAAATTGGGTTTGATGTCTTTGGAGAGATTGTACCTACCAACTACTGCAAACACAGTCATTGCATTCACTGGGCAATCAAGCCATCTACCAGCAAGCGGCTCAATGAGCAGCAGAACTGGCATCATCTGCATCACATCCTTGGGCTCACTCCCAACCACATTGATGCTGACTGGTCAACTTCTCATTACCCATCACCACATACGTGTAAGGACTGGGTTCTGCCTGACTTTCCCTCTGTGAGGCAATGCTTTGGGTTTCCCATCTGTACACAGCACAGTGATCAGTTTTCCTCGTACTACTACAACTGCAGACTCTGAAAACACAGCCTCTTGCAAAATACAGCTGAAGCAGGCTAAAGGGTTCAGTTAGTTTATAGTGCAATAATATATACTGATCTGCCTTAGAAAACTAAACTAAAACCACGTATCTACAGAGTAGCAGTGCGGTTTCCAGATAGCACAGTACACCTAACAAAGATCAACACTCTTAATCAACTTTCTTCGGAAGAGCTCTGTCCTGGCTGACTTTTTACCCAGAAAATATCCTAATCGCATGCACCAGTACCAGGAACTTTAAGTTAAAATAGTATATTTGGAGATGCGAAAGTCTGGTTTAAAATAACTCTGGAAGAAATGAAAGATAGCACCCCAATCTTTTTTAGGAGCTGTCTGCTGAGAAGGCCATGTCACTTTGCGGTCAGATATTACTGAGTGTTTATAAACAGAAATGTGCAAGTCTAGCAGCTATAAATAATAGAGATAGATTCTTTTAGGGAAGCTGGTGTCATTCTGTGGTTTCGCCGTGCTGATGATTCATTTATACAGCTCAAGACACTAGAGCATAGCTGTGAAATTCCTAACTTGAAGACCAGGCTATTCCCCATATGTCTCACTCGTTGCTCATCTCACCAAATCGCTATTTCCCGCACCAGGGCTACACGCAGCTGCCTTCCCGCATTTGGGTGGATTTTGCTCTCCTAGGACATCCCAATAAAATAACCAACATCTCAAGTAATATTTAGGGTTCTGGCAGTTCCTTGCAACAGAGGCTTTCAAAAGGCCTCCACGAACAAGGTTTCTCTGTTCATTACCCCTAGGAAGGGAAAATTCAGACATCATGGAGTGGGGATAAAACCATTTCTACAAGGGACATTTAAGGTGCCAGCTTTTTCTAGCAACTCCTAGGTTCTGATGTCTGTCTTGGAGGAACTCATCCAAGTGAGTGCCCAGCGACAGGACAAAAGGTAATGGGCACAAAACAGAACACAGAAAATTCCATCTGGAACCTATGGAAAAACTTCTTTACTTTGAGGGTGGCAGAGCACTGGAACAGGCTGCCCAGAGAGGGTGTGGAGTCACCTTCTCTGGAGACATTCAAAACCCACCTGGACGAGTTCCTGTGTAACCTGCTCTAGGTGGACGTGCTTTGGCAGGGGGGAATTGGACTAGATTATCTCCAAAGGTCCCTTCCAACCTCCACCATTCTGTGATTCTGTGGAGTGACCCTGTGGCTGATAATGTTTGGCACCCAGGAACTGCACTCACATAGAACTTTGCTATTTATTCAGTTATTCAGTTTGGCTGAGCCAGCTTCACTTCATTAAAAATAGGAGAAAATTTCTCTGGTTCACATAAGAATAAGATGGTGAGGCATTAAGAATTATTGAATGTTGAAAGCTGACTGGCAAGCAGATGCAAAGTAAACCACAACTTTTGCACCAACACATGTTCTTGGGCTTTATTGATATGGGCAAACCTGGTTTTAATAATTTATCATGTCCTTCTGCACAGTTCCCAGATAGGCTCTTGGGGAGCACAGAAATGGAAAAGGAATTAAAGCAGATATCCAGCTCTAAGAAACACCAAATACATGGGACAGAAAGAGAAAGACTAAACAGAGGAATTAACCTGATGCACAACAGATGCCAAGAATACAAGAATTTGCATGCTTATGCAGGGAAATAAGTGCTGTCATACACCAGTTGTGTATGACTGACTGGGAGAAACAGAAGGAGATAGGCCAAGAGACATATACTTTGTCATGAGGGAGTGTTCATTTGGCCAGAGCAGCAACAGCCTGGTTAGAGACTGACTCCCTGCTACTCCATGGGCTCCTGGGATTTCCACATGCCCTTTTACTGAGAAAGAAACCAGGCAGGCTGTGAAGAATAATTACACTGTCAAGAGCTGGAAGGGGAAGGGAGGAAGAGACCCTCATTGTAGAAGTCGACAGGCTGCAAAGGGACAAAGTAATGGCCAGAAAGGCCCAGAGACAGCAGCACTGAGGCCAGAAGTACTTCAAGCAACAAAAAGTGCCTCACTTGCCCTCACCACAAATGGAGTTTGGGTTGGCCAAGGGGACTCACCCAGCATCAGTCATCCTCATCACCGTATGGATCACACCTGTGTTTGCAATACTTCCCTGGGGCACTGGGAGGTCTTTGTCTTCCCCACTAGTGCTGCACACAGACTGCCAGCAGCAGATTAAATTGTATGTGCACAGAGACGCAGTTGTAGGCCAGCGAAATAAAGAAATAATTTCTTAAAAAGTGTGATTTGCTGGCATTTTATTTGAGGGAGAAGACCATCCTTGGGCACAACAACATATGATGCAATGTGGACAAACAGTGACGGAGGATTGTTGCTAAGCTGAGTTTGTTGGAAGTTGTAGAGTGGTGTCTGTCCCTACACACCGAACTGCAGAGGGTAATTTAAATTGCTAAATAGTGACAGTTTTCACCATCACCACATCCAAATGCCTCTCTAAAATTGCAAGGCAAGTGGGAAAAAAATCTCTTACTGCCCTTTCTTCTCCCATGGATGAAACTATGTATCTGCTGAATTTTGTTCCTGGTGTGTCACACAGTGGCTTCACTAGCATAAAGTCTCAGATGCTGATAATTACATGCTGCAAATAAAATCAGTGGGATCACAAGCATGGATGCATGTGTACTTCTTTGCAGATTTGCAAATGATGACTGACAAGGTAGGTCACAGCTCAGCTTGAGCACTTCCCCAAGCTACCAGCCACCCCCACTGCTCAGATGGAGTAAGCCCACAGGATATATTATATTGTCTACCGTGCCACAGTGCAGGGCTTTAGGCAAAGATGCACCTCCGACATGGTCACTCACCATGTCGGAACTGACTGGTGGGGCTAACTGGGAGCTAATGCTGCCAAGGAGAACAGAGAGCAGATGTTTCCCACAGCTGTGGCATCTTCCCAGACCGCAGGCAGTGAGTCAGTAGGGGCACTGAGCTTGCTGAGTAGCCTTTTTTTCCCCCTCCATTTTCAAAATCGCAGTGTTTGCTTGCAATCAAGATCAGTCTTTTCATATATGAAGCAACATAGTGTGCTCTGTGGTCTGGCATGTGAAAAACGTAGAGGGATTTAAAAACACAGCTGTGATTATGAAAAGCCCACGGTAAGAGCAGACAGGGGAGGAACTGTGTCCAGTTGAGGAGCATGAAGTCGTATAGAGTTACATGAGGGAGAACAACAGGTACAACACAAGATTTCTAAATCAGTTATGGTGCTTGGTTTAAGCAGTTAACCCAGCAAAGAGGGAATTCCAGAAGCAAAGAGAAAAACAGATGACAAAGATTTTTGTTCATGATTGCCCTTTTGCTAGCTGAACCTAAATTTAATTGGTTAAAAAGTAACTTCATAGCTATGAAAAACAGTGACCAATATATGTCCTATTATTAGGGAAAAGTTGAGCTAGCATGGATCATACATTACCGTAGGTGTACTGGGAGGATACTATTAACCATTAATTTTTAATTACATGTTCCTGAATGAAATCTTTGTCTCACTAAGAAGATGAAGTCATTTGTTTAATGCAGGCAGTAAATCTTTTCATTTGTCTTAGTTTTACTATCCTTCTGACACAGAAGTATATTTCACACACTTGTTGTAAGAAGCAGGAGTATGAAATACACTCAGTGGATACAGTTACTCGAGGTATTTCTTTCCTACTCCACTTTTTCAATTCAACGTGTAATTCACTATCACAGGAGTTGGGGGGGGTGCTTGGGTGGAGGGGACACATATACAGTGCATGTGGTATAGAAATAAAGACACCAAAGTTTCAGTTGTACTTGGCATTCTCCCTTAGTACTTGTCCTGTGTTTAGTGTTGCGATGGTCAGCAATTCTGACTGGCATCAAGAGTTACTAGAGAAAAATTAAGACAAGATTAGACTTGTTCTGGATTAGTGATATAATGGAAGAGTGGGTTTCAAATAAATGAATAACAAATTAGTAGATGCAACAGATGATACTGTGTCTCAATGGGCGGGGGGGGGAGAGGGGGAGGGAGGAATCAGTGTATTTGAAAACAGGAATTAGGAGAAATAAAGTCAGTTCAGAAGAAAAAAAAACAATCCAAATATCACCATTTTGCTCCTAAGGAATAAACGCAAGAGCACCTAAAGTGGTGTTACAGGGTAACATTTGCTGACAATAAAGATGCAGTAGGCTTAGTCTTTCTTTTTCTCTTGTATTTATCTGTTCACTTAGTGCACATACACTGTAAAGCACTGAAAAAAGTAAGATTTTGTACCATTCATTCAGGTTAATGCATACATTTATTTTAATAAAAACAGCTGAGCTTGGAGGGTTCTGTTATATTAATAAAGGCTGACCATGTAACAGCAGTACGAATATACATGGGGCAGCAAATCTAATCTTAGGAGGATTTCAGACTTCAAATGCACAGAGCTAAGCCCTTCTCCAGTACATGGTGCTCTGTACTCGATGAAAAGGGAACTCATCATTGCAGCAACTGTTTTTTAAAGACTTTGGGAGGATTTTGTACATGATGGGAAGTCAAGATGATATTTAATGTCATTTTTTTAAATCATTGCTATCGATTCTATCTTGAAAAAAAAATAAGGAAGAAGTTTTAACAACAATACAAATTTTCCTTAATTGTAAGCTGGAAGAGCATTCAGATTTAGTTAATTGGAAGTAAGGAGAACCCAACATGAGGGTTTACCATGTATAGGGAAATTTGGGTAACTTTAATGAAAGATTGCGAGAAAGTGGTTGGTTTTCCTTCAAAACATCCTTGGATTGAGAGATGCCTTTCCAATAAAACTGAGATCCCTGTTAGTCCTTCTGGCTGTAGCTTCCAGGGTCTTTTGTCTTAGGGGCATTTATTTCACTGGGGACCCAGCAGAGCCCTGAGGTCATCAAACCTGGCCGTCTCATAAGTGCTGAGCCATTCCCTTTGTCTTCATGGAAAGCTGAAAGATCTCAAGACCTCTGCAAGTTACTATTTTGATTAACGTACAAATTCTTGTGAATAGACTTCCCAGTCAGTGTGGTTTCGTCAGGATGTATGAATAATTGATATGGTTCTTGGCTTGATACCATAGTTACGGGAATAAAAGAAAAAAATAAGGAACTGAATTTAACCATTTAATACCACAATGATATGGCAGCACTATTTGGAACCTTTAACCATCTTTGGCTCCCTTGAAGTTGCAACTGGCCAGCTCAATGGGCGGAGGGCACAGCAAGGGCACAACAAGGACACAGCACCCAGTAACAGGGTACCTTGCTGTTCCTCAGTGGTTCAGAGCTGCTGCCCATTTCATGACATGCTTACGAAACAGGCCTGACATGAGAGGGTTGTAATTACATGTCCCATGCAGAAGCCACAGGATCTTTGTCCAGATTTTAAAATACCCGAGAAAATCATGGAGATAAGAAGGCATATACTCCTTGGCATTCCAATGGTAATTTTTAGAGTCATTAGAAACTCTCTCTCTCTTTTTCTATATGTATATTGAGACAAAAAAGAAAGAAAAGAGAAAAAAAAAAGACACATATATTTATCCATACACAGAGAAATACAGAGGCTGCCACCTGCTGAGGGGAAAGGGCTGTATTCCAATTACAAAAGTCCCCAAAAGAAGGGTGGAAATGAAAGCCCTGCAGGCTTTATGTTCCTGCTCTGCTGTCCGTTTTCGCATTGCCCCATGCAAAGTGGAAGAGCTACAGGATGCTGGCTGTGCTTGCCAGGGGACAACAGAGTAATCTGGCAAAAACTGGTTACTGTAAACTGGCAAATGTTTGCGGAAGCTTAAAGCTATTTTACAGCAAAACACCAGCTGAAAAAGCTTACTTATTAATAACACAGCTAATAACAGTTCAGAGAAATTTACATGTATAGTGGGAATCCCAGGACTACATTAAAAACTATTTACTTTATATAGTTCTACAACACACCAAAAAAAATCAGCAGCAGCAGTGCTGTGTCATTTTAGATCAAAATCCGTTAATGAGTTTGCTGGTGGTACCATGTTTATTAGAGGCTGACAGCCCCCCGCAGAGCCCCTGCAGCTAGGCACTCATGGAGCCATCAGAACCAGGATGTCACCCTCAAAAGCATGCTCAGGCCACTTGTCTCTTTGTCTTAGGATAAATTTGCTTCTTCACTTTCTAGAATCACTGCTATAAGAGCAGAAAAGGATTTTTCTAGTATATCATCAAATTATTCTTATTTCTGAAGGCTTGGTGGAACAGAGGAAAGGGCTGAAATTCTCTGGCACTGCAGTCTGCCAAAGGGACATATGCAGTGTTTTCTTAACAGTGTAACCAGCCACTGGTTTTAATGCTCTTCTTGAATCAGCATTTAAAAACCTTGTCATGTTGTAATAAAGAAAAGTGCCTGGCAGAACTGTTCCTTGAGGCGGTGCTTTCTGAGAAGATGAAGAAACAGCACCTTGAGGAAAGGATTCTGTTCGTGCACCAGCTTCGATGCTTTTTTGTAAGAGGGGTTTTCACCCAAAGCTGGTGCACGGGAGGAATAATGGACTAAAGAGACTGTGCTTTCCATGGGGCTTATGCCTGACTCGGAATCTGTCATGGGTAAACTCAAGCTGCTTTGAATTCAGCTGTTCCATGTTCAATAAAGTGCAGGGTTTGCAAACCCTGTATTTTATGCACATTATCAAGCCCCATTCAGAAACAGATTTTTCTAGTTTACCTGCAGCAAAATGGGTATCAATTCATCTGTACTCTGAGGCAAGTTCTGCTATGCCTTTCACATATATTCTTCTCCATCTCTTAAGCTGATCTCCATAACGCCACAGTAAAAGGTAGGGCATGAGCAGAAGTAGGGCCAGGACANTCTCTCCTCCCGGCGCCCTTGTCAGTCATGCCCAGGCTGCTCTAATGAGATCACATATTGAGATGAGGGACTTCTTTATTATGTCTGTTAAAGAAGCTTTATTTTGTACAGAGATAAGTTACTTGCCGATACAGCCACAGTAAAAGGTAGGGCATGAGCAGAAGTAGGGCCAGGACACAGAAGATAGACAGTGCACGGAGTGGTACAAACCCAGGACAAGCTGTTGGTAGTTCAACTGTATCATTCTCCATCTTTGCACCACTGTAGAGAGGCCTCTCAGCCATGTACCTTGTTCGTTCATGAAGATTTGGATTTGGCCTGTTCAAAACCTCTTCTGCAGCTCCATCCCTTCACGCAAACCCTCTATTATTTGCATGTCTTTCAATATTGGCCCACATCACAGCCAGCAGCTCTCATGATATGAAGATGTTTCTCAGCAATGTTCAGCCTTGATCACAGGACACTGTCTTTACTTTTCTGTCCCGCTACTTTCTTCATTGTGTGCATATGTACACACTGCAGCTTACTTAGAATATAGTTAATTTTTTTGCCAGTAAATGCTTTGTAAGCCAACGACAAAACGTACTCTGCAGCTGATCAGGAGAAAAAGCAACAAATAAATGTATGGGAAAAACCTTCCTGCTAAAAAAAGTAGCGGAAAACATCTTGAGATCTTCTGAAGGTCTTTCACCCCATCCAACAGTCAGGGATCTGGGCTTGCAGCATCAAAGAGAAATATCCGTGATGGCTGGGGAATCTGAAGTGGTAAGAATGTCAGAGCAGTCACAGTAGGTCAAACTGAAAGCCTATGTTGTACCATATCTGGTCTTGAGAGCAATCTGCAGCTGATGTTTAAGGCAGTATAAGAACATAGTGTGTGTAGTATGACCTTTCCCCTTGTGTCTTCTGGCAACCAGCAGAGTCTCCAGAAAGGATTGATTCCAACGCTACTTGGCTTCCAGGAATCTGTGGTATCCATGAATACCTCCAGCCTCTGCGACACCCTGTGGCAATGAGTTCCATGGCTCAAATACATTCCTGATGGAAAAAATACGACTCCTTTTTGTACATTTTAAACATACGGTCTGATAATTTCATGGGCTGCCCTCTAGAGTCAGTAGTGTGAGAATCAGTAAACATGCAATCCCTCTTCACCTTTTCTGTACTACCCCAGTCTCTTAGCCCTGACCGTACCCTCCAGCTTCCAACTCTTTTCTGTGCTATCAGGTATTTAACCTGTGATGTAGAGGACACAGCTTCAGGTCTTCTGACATTCTTGCTGCCCATGTGTGTACATTTTGTAATTTTATACACTTCTTGAGGTAGGACAGACAGAACCACATGTATGTGTAATGTGAAATGTAAAAGTTCTCTAACAATATCTTCTGTTGTGCCGTCTATTCTTTTCCCAGGAGATGAATCCAGGACCATGCAGCCCCAGAAGTCCAGACGTGTCTAGTCATGAAAAACTTCCAATTTGCCACTTAGTGATGGGCAAAGACACTTTATGGGGGTATTACACATTCCCCTGTCACGCACCATCATCATCATCTACTAACTGGGTTGGCAAACAATAGGCAGCAAGTTTGCAAAGAGCAAAGGCTACATGCGGGAGTTCTCACATTGGCAGGCCATGGCAGCAAGTTCTTCCCATAGCCCAAGGCAAGTAGCCTTTGATGTAATGGAGGACTTTCCCAGCCATCCCATCCCTCTGACCCCCAGCACTGTGACTCAGTGCTTGCTTTGGGTTGACCCATCTGTGGAGGTAGGACTGGCTGATTGCTTATGTCTTTCTCATTACTTTAAGAATCAGGTATTCGCCAGTCCCCTGTTTATGTGCAAAGACCACAAAATACATCAAGGCTTTCTCCACGCAAGGAAGCAGAATTTCAAAAAGGCACCCATTTGCAGGAGCAGTAGAGTTGCAGAGATGACACTGGTGCACCCAAGACGTCCCGTACTCTCTAGGGCAGCATACAGAACATGCACAGGTTTCCTGAAAACATCCAGGATGGCATGGAGCAACGCTTGATGGGACAGCTGACCAGAACTCACAGCGCTTATCGGCAATTTGTGTTGATGCAGGACATAGTGAAATGAAACCTATGGACACTGATTGCAGAACAAAATGTACTGTACGTGCACTACTCACGCAACCATATGTAGCTCCTGCACAAATATGCAGCTGAAAATGTAGATATGCCCCAGAGGACAACCTCATGTCTGAAAACAATTCACCCCTTGCATCTGTTTCATTCCGAACCTTATGCTTTGCACTCTGGCTCATGAAGTTGTAGGTCTCAGGTTTTCTAGGTGAATGAGGTAGCCGTAAGGTACCCAGAGTTTACTGTACAAAAAGCATCCTATTACTAGTCAAGTAATAGGAAGACACGCTTGCGAAACAAGACCCTGTGACTGTGTTTACTTAGGCAACATCTCCATGCAAGTATTCATTGATCTGTTGTCCTCAGGGGCCATCCCAGATTGCGTGTTGCCTGCCCTGTTCCGGAAGAATTGCCACACACCAAGAAGCTTCAACTTGCTTCCTCTTTACAAATTTGATTTTGACAAGTTTGCTGCTCACTTGACAACAAAAAGCTCACCCTGGTTGAACTGGTTCAGTTTTCAACTTGAGCAAGTCAGCAACATTGGGGAATAGGATGAGAGGAAAGTACCCGAGAACAATTAGAATTTGCTTCTGGAAATATGTCCTGGAAGATACCAGGCCAAATGGCCCTTACAATCACTCACGTCTTAAAGTTTAATGTGGCCTGTTGATGTATCTTTTCAAATTTTTCTGCAGTCCCAAGGATCCAAGAGTTTGGGAATTCCGGCTCAAATTATTAATGATGACATTCTGCAGGACCTCTATTACCACTAACATTACCTGCATGTTTTTTTCTCCCCTAACAAAAATGACAAGAAATTTGTTCCACATTGTGGGATGCTTCCAAGCTACATTTCTCCAATTTTGGTGGATGTTCAAGTGTTTCCTTTTGATGACCCCAGTCATCACCACCCTTTGCATAAATGTACTAACATGGGACAGCATTTAATGTGAATGGCAGGCACATTAATATTGCCCTAAATATGACCCAGAGCTCTTGTTGGCAAGGCTGGATGGTAGCATGACCTGCTCAACAGAGCAAGGTATGAAGGCAGAACGTCGGGTTTTTTAGAGAATTTAAACATCAAGTTTCCTATTAACATTTCCTTCCAGCAGCTGGAGTTGAAGGAATATGCTGTTCTGCAGTTATTCCTGCTGGTAAGGCTATGAATATTGGATCAGTGGCTGCGTGGCCAAGCAAACCTGACCGTACGACAAACGCTGCGGAAGTGGACACACAGTGCAATTTGCCACGTCAGGATTTCACTTGCACTTTTCAGACCTGGCTCTTCACCCCTCTGTTTCTTTGTGGTTTTGCTGTTTTGGGGGGGTTGTTTGGTTGGTTGTTTTTTGTTTTTTTAATGAACTCTTCACTTTATCAAGTTTGAATATGTGATACAAAATTAATGTCTTTCTAATGGGTGGTCTTGCACTTTTTGGTCCACTGCCAGTTTTCTTCTTGTGAAAGGTTTAATCAACATTTCAACAAAAAGAAACTATGTATCATTTTTACCTGGCTCAAAAAATCAGTTCCCGTTTCCCATCTGTCATACACAATAAATACTCATTTTATCATGTATCCAGAGGTTTTTTTTTCCAGCAGCGGCAGAGACTGAAACAACTTGAAATGTTTTCCCATTTGAATATTAAAGGAAAACATATACTTTACACCAAATATGGCCCTACTTATTTCAGAAAAAAAAAAAATAATCTAGGTTTCATGAAGGTTTCTATGGCCCTTTTTTATTCTACAGAGTTAGCAGTGTTCAGTTAAAGTACATTCTCCTTCCCCAGTTCATACAGTGTATCTTAGTATCTACCAGAAAGACAGCTGGTACCCATCTGTCTGTGCACAATGCCACTTAGACTGCTAACTTTGCTGTTTTTAGCTGCTTGTTCCCTCCTCTCCTTTCTCATATCACACACTGTTCACTTCAAGGATGACATACTTTCTTTAAATATGTGTCAAATACATCACTTTTTAAAAATAATTCCCAACAGTGATCAAATAAATAAGTTTCAGTTCATCAGTTTAATTAAGTCCCAACTCACTAGTGCAGACTTGAGCGGAAGAGTAAGTCCATTCATGTAGCCACATACTCACACACCCTCATGCAAAAAGATTAAATGGAGACAACACAAACTGAGACATTTGGGCTAAACAACCTCAGACCTGGGTGCTGACAAAATCTGAATCTGACCCTGCCTCAGGACTACCTGTCTCAGCACTGGCACCAACCAAAGGGAGAAACCGTGGTCAACCATGGTTTGCTCCTCAAGTCCATTTCTCGTTGCACAGCCTAAACAATTTATACCTGTTCTCTCAATGAGGAAGAGTCTAAGGTTTCTAGACAGGGTTTATTTAGGCAGCATTTTAACTTTCCCGCAGTATCTTTTAAATATCATGAGAAAGCTTAATATCAATTTTCTTGCAATAAAAAATCAATATAAAACTGTAAAAAGTAAAGCAATATAAAAAGTGCAATGTATCTATGTGAAAAAGCTACTGACATTTACACTTGTGCTATTCTAAGATGAACGTGAAACTGTACACTTGCATTTTCACACTACTTGAGAAATAACAGACAATAGTTA
Organism: Arenaria interpres; assembly: GCA_013399435.1. Taxonomy (NCBI): domain Eukaryota; kingdom Metazoa; phylum Chordata; class Aves; order Charadriiformes; family Scolopacidae; genus Arenaria; species Arenaria interpres. The sequence goes on along the minus strand of VXAK01002949.1, from coordinate 178,082 downwards.
CTACACCTGGAGATCAGAGACTTAGCAGGGGACAAAATACAAGATCACTGTAGCTCAAGGGGACCTCTCTAGTAAATGATAACAAAATGGACTATAAACCATCTGTTTCAAATCATTAATAAATCCAACTACCAATGCATTCTGCCCAAAGCAGAAAGTATTAGCAAGTGTTTGGGTGCCATTCTATGCTGTGAACACCACATTGAATCAGTATGTCAAGGGCTTGTCTGCTCTCCTCAGCAAAATTAGACACCCTGCCTTTCCCAAACCAGATGTATCTGACACTCAACTCATACTCAGCTGAAGTAGGCTGAAGCTTTTTCAGTGTAGCGAAGTGAGAATTTTAATCTCTTAACAGATGAAGACACCAAAATGCGTTCCTAACACGTTTAAATGATAGCACTTAGACAAAACCTTTGGGAGGTTTGGTGGTTTTGTTTAGTTGTTTTTTTTAAAGGACAGAAAGAAGAACCAAAAGGAGAAATTAAGAGGATGTCTCCAGCCTTACCCAGTGTCTCTTTTAGAGGCTATTCCTCACAAGCATCTGCAGGCAGCATTATCCAACCTATCATCTATCTATCATCTCAGACAAGTATGAAGGGCAAAAATAACAAGTAGCCACAGATGAGTTTGCATGGTTAACAGCTTGCTCTCTTGAGATTTTCTGCCACAGTACACCTTAGAAACATGTAATAAGGAGATGACTACATTCCATCTAAGGGACTAATTTTATACATTTAAAATGTACTATATTTCTACTGGAAAAGAATTGTTCCCTGCTATCCATTACTACAAGTTTACCTGACCTTATCATCAAAGCAGCAGTACAGCAGTGATGTCAAGAATCCCCCAGGAAAAGCCAACCTACTTTAGGAAAATCGCAACTGAAATCCCAAGTGAATTAATTGAACTGCCTATCAACGGTGGGTAAATGCAATTTTATGTTTCTTGGAGAACTTCTTAGAGCAGGATTAAATGTTAAAACCCTATGAGTCTGATGATAAATACAGTCATGCTTAAAACTTTCCAAGACGAGATTCACGACCTCTTCATACCTGCATGCTACAAACACCATACACACTGGTAACAAAACCGCCAGTTGGAAGCAGCTCTCATACCCTCTCTCACTGTGTGAGAACTCTCACTGTCAAATAACAATGAAACCTTCTTCACCTGAGAAATGAAACCCTCTAGACTGTGGCTTGAAATTGGCTACCATAATGTGCTCATAAAGAAAACTTTTTTTAAAAGGTGAAAAAAAGAATGTGTAATATTTGCAACATGTAGAGTGGTCAAGACACTGCAAGAAGCAGAATTTGTGCATTGTGATTAGAAGCATTTACATGCACAGCATCAATGCTATTCACCTGGACAAAGACTCATTTCAGTTTTTTATCTTTGATCCCTTATGACCTCCAAGAACTATTTACTGTCACTGCCTCTGCAAACTTCAGATTTTTGAGCATCTCCTAATCTATTGCCATTGCACAAAACTCCCATGAGTACCTACCCTGCATGCTAGCAAACAATCAGCATCTGTCCTGAGAGATATGAGCTCAGCCCAGATCTTACTGGAAAGAAACTGGACACACTTTTCTGATGGTCACCTCTTCACAAGAGTAGTGTTTCCTGGCGTGAGATTAGAATTTGCAAAATGGGCTTGCTTAATAGCACCCTATTTCAAATCCAAAAGGAACTTCTAGGCCTTTGCATTCGGTGTTTGAGAAATGTCAGCACGAATGCTTTCTAGAGCAAGTAGTGAAGACACCTATTACAAAACTTCATTAGTCAAGCCTCAGAGTTACCACAGGCAACTTGAAACCAAGTCACGTACATGAAATTATAGCATTTGCTGATATATATTTTGCAAACAGATGGCCAATTTGGAAGCAAGATTTGGATTTGGCCTGTTTGAAACCTCCTCGGCAGCTTCATTCCTTCATGCAAATCCTCTATTACTTTCACGTTTTTCAATATTAGCCCAAAGCTGTTTGATTCAAATCTAGAGCTTCTGCCCCGTCTTGGGGCAGTTCATGCTGGGTTACGTGCGCAGCTGCACGCTGCGGTGCAGAAACGCAATCGCAGTGCCACAGAGTCACGTCTTTGCTAGAAGGAGCAACAGCTGCATCCACTGAAAAAAATGTCCAGTGTGTTGCTTCAGCCCACTGCATTGCAAGGCAAATGTTGCTTTGGGCAGAGACAGAAGCAGGATAGCTATTTAAGAAAGGAAGGAAGGGCAGACACAGCAGAAGAAAGGGAGGAGGGAATGAGACCAATAACATTTCTCAATATTCTCAATAACATTTACTCTGCACTGGTAAGGCCACAACTGGAATACTGCGTCCAGTTCTGGGCTCCCCATTTCAAGACAGACAGGGAACTACTGGAAAGAGTCCAGCGAAGGGTAACAAAGATGATTCAAGGATTGGAGCATCTCCCATATGAAGAAAGGCTGAGAGAGCTGGGACTCTTTAGTCTGGAGAAGAGAAGGCTGAGGGGAGACCTTATCAATGCTTATAAGTATCTCAAGGGTGGGTTGAAGGAGGAGGGAACCAGACGCTTTTCAGTGGTTGCCAGTGAGAGGACGAGGGGCAACAGGCACAAGTTAGAACATAAGAGGTTCCACTCAAATATGAGAAGAAACTTCTTCACAGTGAGGGTGACAGAGCCCTGGAACAGGCTGCCCAGGGAGGTTGTAGAGTCCCCTTCTTTGGAGATTTTCAAGACCTGCCTGGATGCCGTCCTGAGTGATATACTCTGACAAGCTCTAGGCAATCCTGCTTCGGCAGGGGAGTTGGACTAGATGATGTCTATGGTCCCTTCCAACTCTAAAAAATTCAGTGAAATTCAGTGAAATTCTCCAACTAAGACTGAATTTACAGCTGCTGCAAAAATACGTTAACTTCTGAGAAGTTAACGAGTCCTGCAGGCCCTAAAGGCATGGTTGCCAGAGGGAAGAAAGCTGCTTCTCCTGCAGCAAATGCAGCCAGATGTGGGATGATCCTAAACAACAGGTCTCACCAAGCAGTGCGATCTGGTGCAGGGAGCTTCCCCTGGCTGGTGGCATCCAGCTTGGCAAGTCCCAAAGTGCAGCACCAGGTGCAAGCCTCACCAGACTCTTCATCCTCCAGTGACGGGGCACAGCCGTGGCAGCATCCAACCCCAGCTCTGCTGGTGTGTGGTCCCTGGCATCTCTCCACCCTCCTGGAGGGGTCTTGAGAGGGGAACTTGAGCTCTGTGCAACCTGCTCTAGGTGGGCCTGCTTGCCAAAGGGGGGTTGGACTAGATGATCTCCAGAGGTCCCTTCCAACTCCATATCATTCTGTGATTCTGTGAGATTCTTGTATATTTGGCCTCGCCGTGCAAACATCTCCCAGCTAGTGAGAAATCACATCTTCCTCTGCCCAGGGCTGTTATCACAGAAGAATGGGAAGAAGACCTAGGAGCCATTTCAGCAATGGGAACAAGAACACAATGTTCTCCACACGACTAAAAATAAAACTGAAACCAAAAGGGTTGGTTCTATTTATAGAAGGTGGACAAAAAGAGATCAACAACTTCACTTTGGCCATTTTCATGACCTCTCACTCTTCTTCCTACTTTCCATGGCAGAGCTACCAGGGGCAACAGCCATGGCCCATCTCGCTACAGCTGGCCCTCAGGGTTACTGGGCACTGAGTGGCAAAAGCAGATCCCTCACTCCAGCCTAGGTCACCCCCAGCGGCAGTCCTGCCTAAGGAGACGACCGAAACATTTGGATCTAAGAGAACTTTACCCCCACCCATGAGGAGGTCCAGACAGGCCTAAGTGGGCTTGCTGGTGTCACTCTGTGGCCGGGGGCTGGCCAGCCCATCAGCTGTGCTGCAGAGGGTCTGGTGAAGGAGGACTGTCTGTCCCGCCAGAGTAGAAGTCAGCAGATCCTGGGCACAGAGATGGTTGTGAGGGCCCTCTGCTCCCTTGCCTTGGTGTGTACAGGCACTCACAGACCAGTTTGGAAGTAACTGCAGTGTGATCATGGCTGTACCGTGGTCATGGGGTGCATAAAAATCAGAGAGCAGAAGATGGAGCTCATCACCTTCTACCAGTAGAAGGCAGCTCTTCATTGCCCATTTCCTCACAGTTCATCTGAATTAACTTTCATTGTCCAGGGGTACCTGGAGTGTGATTGACTTTTGCAGAGATGTCCAGATTTCTTCTGGTTTACGCTCAGTCTGAGTTCCTGCCAAATCCAGATCCACAGATTTCACTTCCAGACAGTATTTCTGACTGGGAAAACCCCGTGAGGGAATGTTTTAACTGTTAGTTGCTCTCTAGACCCTCTGTTCTGACTGGTCTTTTAGGAACAAATATTCTGCTGCAATGAACCTCAGCTGCAAACTGATCCCAGGGGATCAGTATATTGGATTGATCTCAGTTAAGAAACACAATTGTGAGACATTCTCTACGAAAGCGTGAACAGCAGTGCTCTGTTTGATTTGTAGACACGTGCACATGAGCAACAAGGAGCGCAAGGGGTTCTGTTCCTTTTGCCCCCATGCTGTGGCGTGAGCGGTTGTGCCTATCTCCCACATCATCATCATGCAATTAATCATTCTTTGAAAGCCCACAAGCAGAATTTGTGGAAAAAGTCTATTTTTCACTGTCTTCACAAAAGAAAGATCAAGGTATGCACCTTGCACTTCTAGGCCGAAGATGAATGTTTAAAGGCAGTGAATAAATCATCTTCCAAAGACAAGCTTGAGAAACAGGCACCAGAAAGCAGGGCCCCATTGCAGACACCGGTTTTACAGTGTAGCGCAATCACCCTTTTTCCTCCTTTTCAGCCTAAACCTCCCTTTGTTCTACTGGATACATGTTTTTCCTTCGGAAACAACCAGGTTATCGCCTCTCTAATTAACAGTCATGCGCTGCAAGCTCTCTTTTTCCCTCAGCGAGTTGGAGACACGGCTGGCTGATCTCAGAGGACCCGTTCTCTGCTTGTGCTTAGTGCACCTGAGGAAGGGCTTCCGTGCTTGGCAAAGTCTCTGAGTTGTTTTTGCTTCCCTTCCAAATCTCAGTTGTTCTAACAAAAACCGCCCCTCCGAGGCACTTACCCAAAATACTTGCGACTGGCACTTGTTCGTCCATGAGTCTGCAGATGAGACCTGTGGGTGCCATGGCCTGAAGGTAACAAGGGGCTTCTCACCCAGGGCAAGGTTCAGGCCAGCTCACAAGTGAAAGCTCTGGCCAACTGGGCAAAACATTGCTGCAGTTCTTTGTATAAAAAAATCCCAGGGGACTATGCATTTTTTATCTGAATCTTTTCCTTTTTAATCAGAAAATTAGTTTGCTTTTTAATTGATACTTCCCACAGGAAAAACGTTAGCCTTGTGAAACACATGTACTCTGCTCAAGGAAGGTGAGAGGGAAATTTTGTCTGAGATCCGTTTGACCGAGACAGATTTATGCTTTTTTTAATTTGATACACTCTGAAATACTTAAACATTGCCATAGAATTTATACAGTGTTCACCTACCAGCACCTTCTCTCACCCAGCATATGGGTTTTTAGAGGTATACCCAATCCCTCAAAAAAGTAAATGTAACCTGCTGTGACACATTTCCTTCAGAGACAAACTTTGTGAGCTGGAGAAAAGTTGTCCATTCAAAAAAGCATCGCACATAGGGATGGTGAATGTAGGGAGCAACATGAAAATACCTTTAAAATTCTAATTACAGTTAACATGAGGACATGTCGGTGGTTATTACAGCAAGAAAAATATTAGTCATTAGAAGTGAAGAAAATGGCTTTGACCAAATATTACAATGTTTCGCTTTGACTTGTCTGAAACAAAATGTTTTCTAAATTCTCTTCCATAAAAAAATCCAACATTTTGTTCCTTATTTCAAGTTACGATAACAGGAAAAAAATAAAAATGTTTCTAATGATAACCGTCTCTCACTTTACAGGAATGTAGAGAAGTTCATTAGTATTTGTGAACCATACTAAGTTGATTTAATTTATGAGAAAATGAGCACTTTGCATGACACCAAGTGAGATATACATAAGGCTCCAAACTAATTAATGAGGATAAGGAGTGTTTTTGAACACTTATCCCTCCCATGAGGACCATCTGTTGTAGAGTGAGTATGGCGCTTCAAGAAAATTCTATAAATGTAATTAAATGCTGAACAGTAGTAAGAGGTGCCTGGGTTAAGTTTAAGTTAGGAACATTAAACCTTGGTATTTTCCAAATTTTTTGTATTTTTTTTTTTAAATCCTCTCTCTAAAGGTTTGTATTACAGCATCAGCTGGTTAAGTTACGCAAGGCAGTACACAGACGCAAGGGGTGACAAGCTCTGCACTGAGGAGTTCAGCATCATGACAAACGTGTTAAAACCTCTGATAGGATTAAGGCACCTGCCTAAATCCAAGCATGCAGTTCCCTTCCACATGTCCAAGGTATCTGAGATGCCCCCATCGCCCTGGGAACCCCAGCACTTCTTTAGCAGCATCCAGGCTTTAGGGACCCAAAGTAATCCCTCTGCAAACACCCCTAATTACCTTGGGTCGTGTGTAGAGAGAGAGTGCTGGGAGCAAACCTAGAATTCATTTCCTTGCTCCTTTGTGTGGGTTACCGTGCGATATATATATACAAAATCAACCTCTGTCTGAAATTTGTGTTGTCACTTTTAACATCTGAGTTTGTGCATTGATACCAGCAGGGAGTTACTCTCCAGCTGCAAAGTCTTCAGTGCCTTGAGATGGAGAGAAGGTGGCCTCCTGCCTTTCTGGCTCACCATTTGTAATGCCACTGCCATCTCAGGTCTCTGATTTCAGGAGCAGGACTTATGGTCCTTCACACACACTTTCTCATGAGTCAGCTGCTCACCTGCCACATTTTACAAGGGCCTTTTTAAGGCAAGGTGACATCAACAACTATTCACGTCTATATTGTAAACTGCAATTTTTCAACTACTGATTTCCAGGTTCAACCATCTCGGCACCATGGACTGAACCAAGAACACAGTTGGCTGCTCTGAACTGTGCCATCCTTGCTCTGAATTAGAGCCCTGGATTACCAAATTACCAAATTGCTTCATTTGAAGCATGTGAAGAACTCTGCTGAACCTGATTGCTGGCTTACATGATTGGCAGTAGGCATGGGGTCTACGCACTCCACTGAGCCCGAGTTTAAACAATGCCACTGAACAGCTACGTGACGTGGAATAAATCACTTCATAAAACCCCCCGATGTTTTCACTACTGTAAAACTGAGATCTGTCCCACTGGCACATTTTGAAAAGCACTAGAAAAATGTTTTTATCTGAATGGCAGATAATAGATGAATTCATGCTTAACTTGCATTATTCCATTTTAGAAAAATTAGTTTTAAAAAAACCTATCGTAGCAGCACAGTAATGATAATTGCAGCTTAATTACCCATAACTGATTCTTTATGCCCTGGAATAATTTATTCTCCTTTTATACTTGTCTCTGATATCCATTAGAGTCATTACAACTGTGAGTCTATAATTACATACTTTGCATTTTAACAGTCTATGCCAGTTTGTGCTCTCTTCTTATCTTTCAGTTAATTTCATTAGTGAAACACTGAGAAAATTTCCATAGGAAATTTCCAGAAGTTCTGGTGATTTGATTTGGGTAGGTTTGGGACTTAGTGATGCCCAGGGAGCCACTGGTTAGGACAGAGCTTCTGGAGGTGCACACAAGACTGGCTCTGCCAGCTGCCCTGCGTAGTCTCTGCACCGTGGTGGGATCCGTCGCTAGGAAGTCTGATTTCAGGTTTGGAACCACATTTAAGCATTAGTTGGGAGGCCAGGACACAACTAAGTGCTTGGGAGAACAGAGGTTAGATTAGGTCTGTTATAAGTTAAACAGATGCTTAAGCCTGCAGTAGGGTTGATACCTAAAGCTGGATGATTGCTACAGACAAACCTAACCATTTTAAGCATTACAATAGAGGAACTATACAAAGTTTGGGTGGTTTTTTTAAACACAGAAGGCATACCGCAAGCTACAGTAAAAGAAACGCAAGTTAAGCAACACAAAATTCAAGGCGGCTCTTCAGTACTGGAAGCTCATAGTCCTCTCTGGACCAGGGGCTCCAGAAAGACTGAAGGTCTGGGAAGTCAGCATCCTGGCTTCTCCCAGTGGCTCAGCCTGTACTGCAAATTCTGGTGCAGAGACTATCCCAAGATCCTTCTCTTCCTCCCCTCTCCTGACTTTTCCTCGCCTGCTTGCCCCAGCCCTGCAGCAGAGGGTGCTCAGCCCCATCCCCAGCTCCTGGCACCCTGCTCTCCCACACTGCGCTCACTCGTCTGCACCCCCAAGTGTGTTCTAAACCCCAGCACAAAGCCTTAATTTCCCCGTGACTTGCATCTCCAACCTCCTCTTGACAAGGCTCTTCTAGGAGGACTCAGGCCCACTTTCTGCCTCGTGGCACCATCAGTAGGAGACATGGGGTTGCCAAAAGACAGGACCCCTCCTTGCCACAAATAAGCATGCCCTTCGCCACATACGTGCAAGTGCATGCTCAGCACGGGGTGAAAAATTTGGTAAGATCATTGCAACAAAACCGAAGAGGAAAACGTGAATTCCCTCTATGCTTTTTCTCTCTCTCAGAGGTCTCACCTTGCTAACAGCTTTGTGTCTGAATTGCCAAAGGTTAGTAAGTATGAGTATCTGGCCCAGGAAAGACACCCTGTGGATTATACTCTGTCACCTTGGTAAAACATCAAGGCAGACAGCAGTACCCCAAAGGGCTACAATGGTTTAATGGCTGAGGTGAAAGATCCCAGGCTAAAACCTCAGTTTTCTTACCATCTATCCGACTCACTAAAAGCTCCCAAACACATTGTTTACTCTCTTCAGCTTCACCTGTTTGTAAGACTGGAATTTTGCTAACGATGCTGATGGGACTCTGCTGAAAATTGTGTAATTTCCCCATGACAAAAGCTGAGGCAAACAGCATTTTACAATCCCTTCACTCCAACAGTTGTTTCACAGCCAGAAAAGCATTTTTTTTCCATGGCTAACGTGGCGTGGGCAAAATTGCTTAGGAGATGCAAATATTAAAATAAAATGGGAGTGTGGTAATGCCTTTTAATGGACAAATCACGCTGAATCACAAATACAAGGTTGTGCAACAAAAATTTCACACAGAGGACAAGTAAGATTTGAGCTGTGTACTGCAGTTGAAACAAATTAATCTGACTTTCCCATGCCACATATTTACCCCACAGAACCGTAAGAGCCTGAGAATGAGACGTTAACGTGAATTTCCTGTTATAAAAACCCTGTCATTTCCTCAGCTGGAATGGGCATACTTTTACTCAGTCGGCGATTTAGTTTCTTACGCAACAAAACACCTTCCTCCCTCCTTCTCTCCCTAGTTTATTATTGTTTAGAACAAGAGTGGGATAAACCAGAGAGAGAAGGGGTAGTACAGAAGGTTGGTATTTACAGAGCAGAGTTTTCGCCCTTTATTGGAGCAAATGCTGCGTGGAGCCATGCGATCACGGAGTGAAAATTAAGTGACTGCAATTACCTGATGTTCTTTAATTCCTCCAGCCAGTAACCTCCCCAGCAATACTGGCAATGCCTGACCCTGTGCTTCCACACCTCCCCAAGCAGCACCAACACCGGAACGACAATTTTTAAAAAGAAGGTTGAAAGTCAGAAGAAGACAGTTGTTATGAGCCTTCCCGGGCTTTGATGGGTTGGAAAGAGGCCGAGAGCCGGGTGGTGGAGCTCAGCAATGGATTTGTGCACACTGGAAGCAAGCTGCGGCCAACATCTTTACAGCTGCCGGGCACACACAGCACTTCTGAGCTTGCATCCCTAACATCCACCAAAATAGCCCGGCGGGCAAGGGACGCCCCTCGCGAGCAGCTGGAATGCTGGCCGTAAAGCACCATTCCTCAGGTGGCAAAACAAGCCTTCTGGCGGGGAAGTTCCCAGGATTGCCTCCCTGCTGGACCCCTTGGGATTTTAAGGCGGCAGCAGCAAGAAAAGCAGGCCACCCGTGACAAATCCTTCTGGAATACTTGCACAAGCAACACGGCACAGTTTAGCACTGATGTGTCTTCAGAGGTGCTAGAACAAGAGAGAAACAGCTTTGGACCAAGATCCTGCAGCTCACAGAGGGTAACAGGGCACTGGACACTACAGCAGACGCGCATTGGCACTACAGTTAGCAAATTTGGACCATCCTGCCACAGCAGAGTCCCGTGCTGAATGCGCGGTGCCGAGTCCCCTCTCCACCACAGGCACTTCTCTTGCATTTGAAGTCATTTCTCCAACAACTTCTTTCTCTTCCGGCAATATCACACTCTTCATCCCAGACAAGATACAAGCCACAGAACTAAGAAGCTGTCTGCACAAAACGAAGCAGCCCATAAAACTACCTTCCCCTCTCTTATACGACATCCTATACAAACATTATTTTCTAGTGTGTCTGTTCCAAGCAAAGCAACCCCCTGCAAAGGGCTGCCTCTTGTATCTTTCCTAATTTGCAGGTTTTTAACTTTTATCTCATAGATAAGTGCTCCATACTTTTCATGACTGATATTTGACTTGCATGTTTAACAGCTTTGCAAAAAAATTGTTTTAAATGACCCTTTTGATGTTGGATAATTTCTTTCTCTGTTTCGACTACTTCAGTCCTTCATTTTGAAGATGCACATGTTCTTTTGCTGCACTATTTGTTCTCTTGTGGCCTGTGTACATCCCTCCTTCCCTCACAAGGTACACATTTGGACCCTTCTCACCACTGCTGCAAGTCCCATAGAAGAATGAGATCTGCTGCTCAGTTTCCAACGCTCTCATTTTTTATTTCCTTCTCCTGTAAATCACGGCAATTGTATCTTTTTTCACAGGAACGTGAAGGTTCTGCATGTTTGCTATTGCCTCTGCCACCACCCACCGTGAAGCCCACACCTGGGATTGCTTACGTACTGCATACTCTAATTAGCAACAGCTTGTATCTGCCTTCAGGACTAGCTATGGTGCTCGACTATGCTAAGTACATGTAACCTAGGGAAGTCTTCAACAGGTCTAGAATGACTGAAGAAAACCAGCAGCTTTGGAGCAGCCACTGGAGTGGAGCCAGCAGGAGCCTGACCAGCACTTAGAATCATAGAACTGCCTAGGTTGGACGGGACCTTTCAGATCATCTAGTCCAACCACCAACCTAAACACTGACAAAAACCATCACTAAACAGTATCACTAAGCACTATGTCTACCCATCTTTTAGATACCACCAGGGATGGTGACTCAGCCACCTCCCCGGGCAGCCCATTCCAATGCTTAATAACACTTTCAGTGTAAAAATTTTTCCTAATATCTCATATAAACCTCCCCTGGTGCAACTTGAGAGCATTTCCTCGTCCTGTCGCCTGTGACTTGGGAGAAGAGACCAACCTCCATCTCTCTACACCCTCCTTTCAGGTAGCTGTAGAGCATGATAAGGTCTCCCCTCAGCCTCCTCTTCTCCAGGCTGAACACCCCCAGCTCCCTCAGCTTCTCCTCATAAGACTTATTCTCCAGACCCCTCACCAGCTTCGTTGCCCTTCTCAGGACCTGCTCCAGCACCTCAATGTCTTTCTTGTAGTGAGGGCCCAAAACTGGACACGATACTTGAGATGGGGCCTCACCAGTGCTGAGTACAGGGGGACAATCACATCCCAAGTCCTACTCACCACACTGTTCCCAACACAGGCCAGGCTGATCCTGCTAGTTTTTTAACCTCACTCAATATCTACACTTGCAGAAGCAGAAAAGCTGCGCGGCTCAAGGGTTGTAGACACCTTTGTCCGCAGGAAGCAAGTGAAACCCTGAAACACTTTCAAACTTACACCACATCCCTTGCCTTCTCCGGATGAAAGCGCGAGGAAAGGCAGGAGCCCAGGAACACAGACTTCCTCCTCCTCCCCCAGAGACCAGCCTAGTCGGAAGGAAACGTCTGCTGCTTATCTCCACTTCAGAAAACAGACACAGCCCATGGTGGAAAAACACATGGGCAAAGGCCAACAAGAACCCCGGGGGGGCAAACAGCGGCTTTGCATCAAACCTGCCCAGCACTCACCGCTTACAGCTCCAAAAGCCTGGAGTTTTTTTGGAGCTGTGCTTTTGCCTCATGTTGAGGATCCGGCTCAGGATTCCCGTTCACGGCACTCTCTGGGCAAGAGGCAACGCCGGCTGGCAAAAAAGTCACATGCCTGAAAGCAGCATGGTGGGAGCGCACGTTCTCAACCCACTTTGAGCAACTTCTTCTTTCTGAACCACTGGGCACTCGCTAACGTTTCTAAGCTTTTCAACTTTTTGGGTTTTTAAAGGAAAATTGCAATTCTCCAAAGAGCAACTGCACCAGGAGACAGGGCTTTAAGGGAAAAAAAAAAATATAATGAAAGAACAACAAAAAAGCCCTACAAAGCCCACGTTTACTGTCAAAGTCTCTAAAACTGTGAGATTTGACAATAAGGCTTTTGTTCTTAGGAACACATGCAACTAGGCAACATGCAGCTTGACTTCTGCAGCCAGTAGATACTCAAAATACTTTCCACATACAATAGGTGTCAATTTGACTTTATTTAAGGAAAAACGGGGAAAAAACAGTAATTTCCATAATACACAGAAGACAAGTTAGATAGCACTGCAAAAAAAAGGCTGAGTGTTTTACTTGTCACCAGTCTGCTTTGCAGCTCTACGATTAGTAATTTTAATGCAGTTTGTCATTTTGTATTATTGTTTAGCGTCTTTATAATCAGCAGAGTTTGGGGTTATAAATCACAAAAAGTGTACTACTACTACTATGAAAAACTAAAAAACCCACAAAAATCACTTTCAAATAAACCATAAATATGTGATGCACATTAGTGTAACAAAACCATTTTTTGTAAACATTTTCTCCAACATAACATGTGCATAAGATAAAAAATAAAAACACTGCAGTCATACAAGTTAGGGTTACTTTGACTTAAAGATACAGAAAATTATTACTTATTAAAGCTTAAAACTAAACCTAGGAGCTTTTCTTTTCTTCTTTGCTTACAAAAGCACTGTTTGAAGAGTTCAATGTTGGTGTAACATAGTGGTTTTGTAATACTGTTTTTACCTTGCCGTGGTGGCACTTCTGGGGAGGCAGGAGCCGCCAGGCGGGCAGCCCCACCGAAGGAAGGGGACTCCCCACCCCCACCACCACCTCCCCCGGAGCCTCAAAACTTCAACAGCACGTATCCGTGACCTGGGCATCCCTACAGTACTGGAGCATCTTCCTCTAGGTGAATAGCATCAGCTTTCAAGGACTAGATTGATTTTTGACCACATAGCGCTGGAAGATTTAAATCACGCGGACTTGACATTCGATCGAATCAGCTTCGGCAAACTACACTACAGGGGCAGCTGCGTGATTGACACCCACGTCTACCATCACGTCGCGTTTCTGAGTCCCCTTTAGTTCATTAGAGTACAAGAAAAAAAAAAAAACCACAAAAAAACAAACCAACCAAAAAAAGTCGATCGTTCTTCTGGTTGACCACACACCGGGCCGGAAAAGAACACATCCTTCACCTTCAACGCTATCCAAAAGTCATACAATTTACAAAAAAAAAAAAAGAAAAAATAGTTCTAGGTATTCCTCCGCCAGCAAATGTAAGGCTTTCTTGAGTTTTGATTCTTTTTTTGGGGGGGGAGGGGTAGGTGTATGTGTGTGGGGGGGTGTGTGCACGCGCGTGTGCTGGCGGCACGCGTTTGCCGCTCGCTTTGCAACCGTCTACGATGTCGGAAGGAGAGTCCTCAGCAGCAGCGGCAGCGCTGATGGGGGGGTTCGAAGGATTTACAGCAGTGGGATCTGACACCAAAAAGACGGGTCTGTCGAGTCTGAGCTTTGCACCCCCGGTGCTCTCGGCTCTTAATTGATTGTGTGACCAGTCGCTCGAGCCATCGGCTTGGCTGAACTGAAGAATACGCGTTTAAAAAAGCCCTACCTGTCACGCCGTGAAGGGAAAAGTTAAACCACAGCAGAAGACAAAGCCCATGAAACACTGAGAGCCTGTTCACTGAATGAACAGCTTAAGGCAGCTGTCAACAAAGTACCCCACCAAAGGAATATTAAAAAAAAAAAAAAAGTGAAAACAAAAAGGAAAATGGCTGAATCGTGACACTGTGCATTATTACAACACCAACAGATTATTTTACACTCAAGGTTTCTCAAGTAATGAACATGTAGCCATTAAACAAATTATTACTCTCAAGACATTTATTACAAATGTCAGAACTTATTCATAAAATAAAACTGACTTAAAAAAAAAA